>JARFJB010000827.1:6985000-7084234 GCA_036346205.1 Vesta saturnalis
CTCTCTGACGTTCATAAGTTCCATTATCTACGCGCATCGATTAAAGGCAAGGCTGCCGAAGCAATAAAAAACTTGAATCTATCCGCCAAAAATTACGTTATTGCTTGGGACAATCTAAAGGATAGACACGATAATAAGAAAATCTTAGTTCATAACCATCTCATTGTTCGTCATTGAAGATATAGGGAGTGTCTTTTTCTAAACTTGGACAGTTAATAGGTTGTGCGGAGAAAAATCTACGTTCAGTGAATAGAATCATATCCAAAGAGTATCTTTGAGAAGCCTTTCTCATTTATTTAATTAGTTCAAAATTAGATGCTCCCACGTTGCAAGAGTTTGAGAACTCTCATGATTCAAAGACCCTATCTTCCTTTGATGAGCAAATAGAATTCTTAAATTTACTTTAATTCGATGTAAGCATCATGAACTGTAATTAATTATTTGATGTGTATAGGTGTTGGTTTCATGGTGAAAACAGTTCCAAAAAATCGTAATAATTGAAAATAAAATCACATTAATATAGTTGACCACTTATATTTAATGTAATTTCTCAAAAAACAGACATTTTTTCTTTTATGTAACAAGTTTACGTTTCGGAAATGTAACATTTTTATTCCCTTCTTTAGAACATGTAAATAGTTAAATTGTATAAAAATTTTTTGTTAAAAATGTTGTAACATTACTAATTAATTATATTTCTGTGATCAACTATTTGTTATACATAAATACTTAAATTTAAAACAAGTCTAATGGTTACTTGGAGAAATAACGTCACATACATTACCTTACAAGAAACAAGGTTTCTTGTAAGGTAATCACGCCATTCGAATAGTGTGGCTAATAAAATCGTTTAATTTCCAAGTCATCTTATATTAAAAAATTAATTAACGATTACTGATGGGGGTCTTAAATGATTATGGTTTGCATGGATTGAGAGACGTTACCAAATGTATGTGACGTTATTTCTCCAAGTAACCATTAGACTTATTTTAAATTTAAGTATTTATGTATAACAAATAGTTGATCACAGAAATATAATTAATTAGTAATGTTACAACATTTTTAACAAAAAATTTTTATACAATTTAACTATTTACATGTTCTGAAGAGGGAATAAAAATGTTACATTCCCGAAACGTAAACTTGTTACATAAAAGAAAAAATGTCTATTTTTTGAGAAATTACATTAAATATAACTGGTCAACTATATTAATGTGATTTTATTTTCAATTATTACGATTTTTTGGAACTGTTTTCACCATGAAACCCAACACCTATACACATCATAGAATTCTTAAAGAAAATAGTTTCAATCTTGGAAACTCTGGAGCAAAAACAAACAAAAACAGATAATATTGTCAAGGTTCAAGGACGTTCGAGTTGACTAGGCCTCCCTGCTTCCTATGTAGTAATTCTCATTCTTGTTACTTGTAAATTTAAACATTTAGGAAGAATTAAACGCTTAGATAAGGTAAAGCAGTTAAGATTACGTTTTAATTGCATTTCCAAAGGTCATTGGATAAACTATTGTAAACCCAAAGTTGTTTGTAACCGCTGCAGGTCAAGGCATCATACCTTGCTGCATTTGTCAAGCGAATCGAAGTCATCTCCACCTTCGAACTCAGTTTCTGCTGAAGGTGTGACCGAAGCAAATGTGTCTTTTGCGCCATTTGAAAGTTTTAAAGATAAAATTTTACTCCCCACTGCATTAGTAAAGGTACTTGGTGCAGATGGTAGATACTACAAGGTCAAGGCACTCTTGGAGTATGCCTCCATTCATAACTTCTGATTTGTGTAGAAGGCTTAAGATTGAAGCAACACCCGCTAATACATGTGTTTTTGGAATTGCAAACTCAGCCACTAGTAGCAAATCTCGCTCTCTCGTCAGCATCCGCTCCAATGTAAGATACCTGTTGCAAACTACTTGTTATGTAATTCCTATCATTTCAGGCACCATTTCAGGTACTAATATTGATTTTGATAGTTGGAATATCCCAACGGACATTATTCTTGCCGATCTTGATTTTTGTCAACCAGGTGAAATCAATATTTTGTTAGGAGCAAATTGTTTTTAGCGAATTTCTTTGGGTCCAAGGAAACCCATATTACTTAACACAAAGCTTTGTTGGATAGTCTCAGGTCCTATGGCATTTGTTTCTTCTGAGTGTAAAGTTAGTTGCAATCTTTCAACTACTCAATACCTACATAATCAGTTAGCTCGATTTTGGGAATTTGAAGAGGTTTCTCAAGTAAAGTAATGTCAAAAAATGAATTAGAATGAGAATCTCATTTCGCAAAAATATTTGGACGTAACCCTGATGGTCGATTTGTGGTCTCGCTCCCGCTTAAAGATTCTCTTCTAGGTGATTCTTTGGAACAAGCCAAAATGCGTTTTTTTCAATCTAGAAAAACGATTTAAGCGCACCGCAGCTCTTAAGGAGATATACTCTTAATTCATGTACGAGTATGAACAAGTGAACCACATGTCTCCTGTGACTCATGAAAGTAATCAAACAGTCTTCTATCTACTCTATCCCGTAGTAATCAAGTAAGACAGTTTAACTACAAAATTGAGGGTAGTGCTTATAGTTCTACTGGAGTTTCAGTTAATGATATTCAGCATGTTGGTCCCGTTGTGCAGTAAGATCGTCTATCTATACTTTTGCGATTTAGGCAACAGGTTTTTGCATTTTCTGCAGACGTGGAAAAAATGTATTATTGGTTACCGCAGAAAATAGAGATCTTCAAAGAATTGTTTGGCGCCGAGATGCAAGTGATCCGAACCTATATATCAGCTAATACTGTTACTTATGGCACTACATCCGCTAGTTTTCTTGCTACTCGCTGTTTAGTAGAGTTATTCCAAGATTGTGCTCAATTTCATCCCAAGGCCTCGAATATTATTCGACACGACTTCTATGTTGATGACGTGTTATCAGGAGCCGATTCTCTCTCAGAGGCACAGGGATTTTGTAAATCCTTGTCCAGTATACTGGCCGGTGGATGCTTCCACCTTAGAAAGTGGATCTCGAACGATTCACGAATTGTAAAGGATTTTGATTGTGTTGATGTTCATTCAGATCTCCCTAATCTAGGAGAAAATATAAAAACTCTAGGTGTATTGTGGCCGAGTCACTCAGACGATCTGATGTTTAATATTGCTTACTATTTAGATAGAAAATTAACGAAGCAAGTCATACTGGCAGACATATCTCAAGTGTTCGATCCTTTAGGATTACTCTCTCCTTAAATTATAGTCTCTCTACAGTCTCTCTGGTTGTTAAAGATTTCATGGGACGATCCACTTCCAATCGAAATTGAAGAAAGGTGGTTAACCTTTAGAAAAAATATATCCCTTCTTGCTGATGCAGCGTTTTCTAGACGGGTTATCTGCAATAACCCAAAAAGAATTGAGCTTAATGCTTTCTCAGACGCTTTCATGATAGGTTATGGTACATGCGTCTACGTTCGATCGATTAATGCCAAAGATCAGATCCATTCTAATCTTCTCTGTTCTAAAACTGAAGTGGCGCCTCACTGTTCCAAAGTTAGAATTATGCGGTGCTATTGAACTGGCCCGTCTTGCAAAACAAGTGACCGAGGCTTTAAATGACAAACTTCAAATGCGTGTTCTGGTCTGATTCTACGATCGTTTTAGGTTGGTTAAATATGTCGCCTAATTGTTTAAAAACATGCATTGCAAAAGAGTTGCAGAAATACAGGAACTCTCTCAAAATGTTACTTGGAAGCATGTCGCATCAACTTCAAATCCCGCTGATTGGCTTTCACGAGGTATCACTCCTCAAGAACTAAAACTGTCTAGACCCTGGTTGTATTGTCCTGAGTAGCTATTAAATGACTTTTCGTAGTCATGCTGTAATCATAGTAATTTTGATTCCGCTCTTCCTGAACTAAAGGTAATCAAGTGCTTCTCTACCTTTACGTTGACTAACTTCGCTTAGAACGAATTATAGCATATTGTATTCGTTTTTACCACAACTGTAGAAGGCCAACCTCTAAAAGAAATTTTTGTAGTTTCAATCCTTCCGAAACAGAAGAAGATTCGTTTAGTAAAATTGTCGCAATTTGAATCTTTCCAAGGTGAAATTGATTCGCTTAAAAGGGCGCAATTATTAAAGATACGCTCAAGGTTTAGTAGTTTGAACCCAATTGTTGACTCATCTGGTATACTACGTGTTGGCGGACGATTAGAATATTCCGCTTCACCGTTTGATAAGAAACATCAAATTTTGATTTAGCCAAGTTGATGTGTGACTGTTACACTCTGGACCTCAACAAACGTTTGCCTCCACTAGAGAGCGTTTCTGGATAACTCCAGAACGAAATCTTTGTAAGGAGATAATTCATAATTGCGTTATACATTTTCGCGCCGCGCCTTGCACTTTCATGGGAAACTTACCACGCAGCCGCGTTGAACCTTCATTGCCTTTTGTAAATGTCGGTATTGATTATGCCGGTACTCTTATGTTACGGGATAAAAAGGGCGTAGGTAGTAAATTAACTACGTGCTTACATTTGTCTATTCGTATGTTTTGCTACCAAGGCGGTTCACTTAGAACTGGTCTCTGATTTATTCTGATTTATCTACAAATTCTTTTGTAGGGTGTTTGAGAAGATTTGTAGCACGCCAAGATCGTCCAAGTCACATTTACTCTGATAACAGAACCAATTTTAGTGGTGTTAGATCAATACTTCGCGATCTCAGCAATTTTCTCAGAGATAACAAAAATTTCATTTGCGATACCGCTGAAAAAGAAGGAATTTGGTGGCACTTCATTCCTAGTTACTCTCCTCATTTCAGTGGTTTGTGGGAGACCGCTACTAAATCAGCCAAACACTACCTACGTCGCGTGTTAGGTAAAACACAATTAATCTTTGAAGAGTTCTATACTTTATTGATGTAAATTGAGGGAATCCTCAATTCCCGCCCTTTAACGTGGATATCCTCGGACTCCGAAGATTTGGAGCCCTTAACCCCAGGGCATTTTTTGATTGGAAGGAACGTCAGTTCTATTCCTGATTCTGACGTCACTCATTTGCCAGTATCAAGGTTATCTAGATATGAATCCATACAACAGCTCACGCAGCACTTTTGGGAAAGATAGTCGTGAATATGTGAACTAGCTTCAGCAAAAATAAATGGCGTAAAAACTACGATATATTCAAAAACAATGTGTTAATTAAGAATGATCATTCGCCCCCAGTTAAATGGAAATTAGGCCGAATTATCAAGTTATATCCTTGAAAGGATGGTGTTTCACGAGTGGCAGACAGCTCATGGGAACTTGCGAAGAAGCCTCTCCCATATTTGTCATTGCCGATAGACTCCAAAAGTTAAGAAAATATGGAAGTGTGAAGTGTTTAGTTTAATTTTTGTATTTATACTTGAACGATTTTTTTTTGTTAATAATCATTTTAGTATTAACCATCTTTGAAAGCATACCTTTCGAGGCGAGGGGGTATGTTTGCGCCCACGACTTGCGTCTTTAATTTAGATCACCAACATTTCACTTTGCTCTATTTATTTAATAGTTGTAGCCAGGATATATCGGTTTCCCGGGTATCCGCTCAAGTTGTTAAAAAAGATTTCCTGAATTATCTGTATTAAAATAAGTGTATTATAAATAAAAATATAATGCATGCAAATTAAATCGTCACAGTTGCCTTTCATATAAATCTCATACAATATGGATTGCGGAAAAAATTTAAGAGTTTTATTTACAGTTAGCAATAAGTTGAATCTTGATTAACAATAGTACATATTAGTAATCTTTAGTGATTGATTATTGAAAATATAATTAAAGTTGTTTTACATAGTATTAAAATGTAAACTATCATCATTATTACACATACCTAGTTACAATAAATTTATTCTAACATCTTAAACAATTCCCAAATCTCTACTGAGGATGATAACTGTAACTGTTATTGAGTATAGATTTGTGTAAAATATAAATACAAAAATACACCATTAAAAAATCCAAAAAAGTTATAGTTTTACATAAATTGATTTTGAGGAAGATCATTGCACAATTGAAATTAAAGGCATAGATTTGAACAAGTTTAATTTCCATCAGAATTCCATGTAGTTTTATATAAATACTTAACATTGGAAATAAGTTTTGAGCTTAACAAAATTAAAAAACTAATTTATTTATTTTTCTGTTTGTCAAAATTTAAACTAAACAATTCTTAGCGACTGTAAATTATATTTACATTCCAATCACACATTAAATTGGTTAAACCATGTTTTTTATTATTCCAATACCTACAGAAGTGTTGCCCACTAGGGTAGCTGTGGTAACTTCAAATTTTAAAACAAAGGTGAATTAGGCGTATTAAGATTTTTATATTACAAAATAACATTGAGAGTTACTTTATTAAAATTAATAAATATTTTCTTTCAACGAAGATTAAGAAAGCATCACAACAAGCATATGCATTATGCACAGTTAGTAAAAACAATCTGTATTTCCTTCCAACAGAGGTAGGTAGATTTGTCTTATTAATATTCATAAAAGAAAAATGCTGAAGAAATATGAAAAATTGTTAAAGGAGATAATATAATTAAATTATAAAACATTTAAATATAAATGTACTTTTGGTGGATGCAAATTATTAGTGAAGTTCTAGTTTAGCTAGTTTCGTTAAAAAAGAGCATGTGTGTTAATGAAGCTACCCTAAAGATATATTTATGTAATTTAAATTTTTACGTGTTACTGAAAAAACAGAGCAAACGCTTGTTGCTCTAATTAAAAGTAAATTGTTGAAATGTAAGTTCAAATTCATAAATATTTAGTATATCCCTATCGTTTTGCTTAGTTTTATCGCAACGTTGTAATCAACAATAGAATCGCATCATTCCTTATGTTACCGTCATTCATTAATAAAAAAAACATATCCAATTTTAGGATTAATGTCAAAAGTTTACTGTAATTTGATTTTAACTTAAAAAAAAGAAAATTCGCTCTTCATTATTACTGCACGCTTCCATATAATGATTAAGCTCGACACTTTTAAAGTAGGGCATCCATTTGAGTTAAATGCATTTTGTTGGCATATCTTGTATATTTAACAAATAGAAAGATCTTAATTATATGTTTTTAGTGGCCTGGAACTTTACCAGAAGAATATACGTTATGTAAATTATTCCAATTTTTTGGCATATTTCCTAAGAATTTAACAATCGTAGCTGATGCTTTTCATTTAAAAAGACTACTGTTTGTGAAAAAGTGAAGGGCGGAAAGGGTTTTTAGTAGTAATGGTTGTCATTAATTAACTAATCAATATAAATAGTTATGAAGCTTCTCCCAAAAAGTGCAAACTTCGCCGTGATATAATATTCATTCTATTTGCGCAAACTTTATACAAAGAAGAAGCAAATAATTGCATTTTTTAGATTAAAACTTTCTTTATAATAGAATAGGATTTCTAAGAAAACGTTTTTTTTTATATTGGCGCTGATCTCATTACATAATTATGCGTAATGTGCGACACAAAAACAAAAAGGCAGTTGTTTTAATGCACTGAACACAAAAGTAATTGCTAAGCATCTAATGAACGTAAGTGAATACAGTTTTCGTAAAAATAACTTCAGAGTACAGACATCAATACGTAAAAGTAATTTTTTTAAATAACAATCTAATATTCTTTTCCAAACGTGTTTCTAATTGGTGCCAAAGTTCTTGCTCCAAACGATGACCGAAGGCAAAAGATGTATCCTTTTAGTTGTTTAAGTTTGGATACATGGACATAATTCTGAAACTTGTAAGTTACATTAGAATATAAGAAATAGGTTGCTACTATTCATTTAAAAAATAGTGCAACAGTTAGTCTCTCATTTTATACAAATCCTACAATATTCACAATAATCTGTTTAAACTATTTTAAATTAGAAATAAGTTATTAATTACATTTAGTAACATGTAAAATAACTATTCATATAACAAGTTGCAAAATAATCACTAGATATGGGGATTGGCCACATGCATAGGGAGCGCGTGCAAAAAAGCAAACATTTTCCACCTTGTTTTATACAAGACATTTTGTAACTTAATCATTTAGATTAAAATAATATATAGAAATTTTATAGTTAGTTACAACACCTTTTAAGATCTTATCTTCAGTTTCCGTAACAAGTGAGTGTAATTTTTGAATAAAAATGACAAATCGTTAACTATCATTAAGCACTGAAATGTCGTTTTACCACTTGTGTTGAAACGACCCACTGTGACAGTTAACGATGACATTTTTTAACTGATTACGAAATAATGTTTTTTTAAACTACACGAAAATCTGATCTGATTCCGTAGCTAAGCCACGAAAGTAAAAGGTGCCGATTGCATAATCGTTTATACCAGCATATCTATATTAGGTCGGAAGGTAACCAGCGTTACTTCTTTTACAATGCTTTCATTTTATAAAAGTATCATTTCCTCATATAAATGTAGTTTAATAAATGATGTGTGGACAACACACGACCTTCCAACCTACAATGTTGAAACTACATTTTTAACATAGCTATTCAACTCTTGTTGTAATATATTCATTATGAAAATAAGAATTGTCGCAAAAACTGCAATAATGATTTAAATCTGCAAATCATAGACATTTAGATCTTGGAAAAAAGTGTACAGTCACGTACGCATACACCCACACACATACGCACACGTGCATCAATATTTCCATATATATATATATATATATATATATATATATATATATATATATATATATATATATTAAAATTTAAACTTATTTCGGGTTTAACTCGTGTTGGTTACAGTCTATTCGACGTTTCGAAAGCTTCTTTGCTTTCTTTTTCAAGAAGGTTGACAAAGGTGAAATTAAATTCAAATTAATTTATCACACTTGACAACTACTATTCATCTAAAGCACTATCACTACATTTTAATTTATGTTTGCTGCGTGTTACTGGGTCCTGATGGGAAGTTGAAGTATTCTTATTACTATGGGATGAACTTGAGGTTGTTAATCTCATATTATTCGTATTTTCTTATATTATATTATATCTTACCATCAGATCTATTCGCTTATCAGATGAAAACTCAAGAAATAAGGAACTAGCAGAATTGACCAATATGTTACAACATAATGGATATTCATTAAGAACTATAGACAAAACCAAGAAGACTTGTTTCAGGCATCCCACCAAACAAAAGTATTTCATACGAAGAACCCAAAAATCAATTATATTACCTTATATTAAAGGCGTTACTGACCGAATTGGAAAGAAATTTACAAAAAACATATTTTAGACTGTGTTTCAACCTCATTGTACCATACAACAATTGTTACGTAACGCTAAATATAAAATACATGGCAAGTGTATGAGATTTCCTGGACGTTTTGGCTCTTACATTGGACAAACCAACAGGAGGTTCCATGGTAGAGCTCAAGAACACTACCTGTCTATTGAACATCACAATGTGTCATCTTCTTTAGCCACTTATCACCTTAAAACTGGTCATAAACTTAATACTGCGGAAATAAAATTGATAGCTCCACTGTATAATCTACAAGAACGCATCATAGGTGAAGCTATAGAAATTGAAAAACGTCCTAACGCTTTGAAAAAACGTAATGATAATTCTAGTATTCCACCAGTCTGGACAATGATTCTAAAGAAACAATATACTCCAATACTAATTATAAATGAAGAAAATACAAATAATATGAGACTAACAACCACAAGTTCATCCCACCGTAATGAGAATACTTCAACTTTCCACCAGGGCCCAGTAACTCGCAGCAAACATAAATTAAAATGTAGTGATAGTGCTTTAGATAAATAGTAGTTGTCAAATGTCGTAAAGTAATTTGAGTTTAATTTCACCTTTGTCAACCTTCTTGAAAAAGAAAGCAAAGAAGCTTTCGAAACGTCGAATAGACTGTAATCAACACGAGTTAAACCCGAAATAAGTTTAATTTTTAATACGAACACTCGTGGAAACCTAAATAATAATTATATATATATATATATATATATATATATATATATATATATATATATATATATATGTATATATAACATAATTTTATGCTCATAACTTCGAGGGCGTATTCTACTTTTAAAAATAATATGAACATATATCCAAAAATCCTTCGTTTCCAAGATACAGTGTCAAAGTTTTTTAAAATTTTTCGATTTTTTTTAATAGCTTCCACAGTTTTTCAGATATTGATTTGAAATTTGGTAAAGTTATTACCTTATCAAGAAGCATTAATTTGAGTATATTAAATTTTTTTAAATTCTACAGGGTGTTCCATTTTTGGGAGTGTCGGTACCTTAATCCCTCACAATTATTTTAGTGGTACGCCCCTTGTGTATTTTGATTGCAGATATTGTGGTTTTGTTCTTCCGGGATTCTTCCCCCGTTGCCTGGCCTGATTCTAACCGAACTGTTTGGTTCGTTCGGTTCGTATCACTATAAGTTGAGCAGGGCTTCGTCGGTCCATAATATGCGTAACATTTAATGCCTGATGTAATTTGGTAGAGATGCATATTACTGTTTTGAAAAATCCCGTAGAGAGGTATAGGAACTTGTGTTAGGGTCTGTGCCCTCCTGTCGTGGCCGTGTTGGCGCGAAATTTTAATTTGATTGTAGCGCCATCTAGTGGTGTATTTCTAGGACTACTAATGTTTTCTGTATTAGAGGTGGTTCCACCTAGCGGTATATTATTGCGCCAAATTTTAAAGTTTGTGTCGCCATCTAATGGTGTATTTCTAGGACTAGTGAATGTCTTCTGCAATAGACGTTGATCCACCTAGCGGTATATTTTGCGCGAAATTTGAATTAGTTTGTGACGCCATCTAGTGGTATATAGACTAATGAATGCTTCTGTAATAGCGGTATATTTTTAAAAGCTCAACCAGGCCGTGCAACCGTTAAGGCGGGAAATTTGAAACAGTGTTTCTGTAATAGAGTTCGATTACAGATAATAAAAAGGTTTTCGCAGTACGAGTCAAAAATGATTATATTTATTAAGTGAATCTCGTCTCGACATAACATAGCAATTATAAAATCGTTTTTCTAAATGAATGTTAAATTAGTACTTTTGCCTACTGGTCCTAAAGATCGTATTGAAACATCTTTACCCTTCAACTGTTCATTAAATTGAAGTATACGTTGGTCTTCGGCTTTTAAATACTTGTGGAAACGGTCAAGTAACAAGCATTTAAACTCCTCCAGTTCCATAAGGACCTTTTCGCCATACTTTATCGATATTACACTCAGATTGAGTATCCTGCATTCGACAGGAAATTAAATAAATAAAATAAGAGTTAAAGTCTGAAACAATCACTCCCCAGTTATGTAACCACAACAATAATCTTTCATTATTCAAATAGCTATAACGTACCTGAGGAGAACTCCTAATCATCTAATTACGTAAAAGGGTATGCTGTGTTTGAAATACAAATACAATGTTTTAAGTCTTGCAATTAGATTGAATTTCATAAAAAGATCTTCTTTAATTACATCTTATTTTAATTAGGATAAGGATGAAATATACAATTGATTGTAAATACGGTGTTAAATTCTGTATAATAATAATGAAACAGTTAATGGGCATTACATAATCAGTTAATTACCTTGTCGTTATACAAAAAGTGAATGTACGATTTCGTAACTGGATGTAAACAATAATAAGTTCCATACATATCTTACGTAAAAGTATATATCTGGGCATTAGCTTGCCACGTGTCTAACCAACACACGGCACAATACGGGACAAATGAGTGAGCTCGGCTAAAACTCAATCAAACGGTCCGAAGACCGCAGAGCACTCGGATTGCATGGGTGTTTTGGAGGTATCGATACAGTAGTGAAATTGGATCCTGGTTAGTGAGAAAATAACCTAAATAGTCGCCACAAGCTTTAAATAAAGAAGGAAAAGAAAATAGGTCCTTATTCCTTGGAGGAGGAAGAGCCTGTAAAGCTTGAAATAGGGAGTAATAGTTATAGTAATTAATTGACAATTCCCTCAACAAACGTAAATCTATTTATTTCCTGAAATTCCCAACTAAGGAGGCAATAAGCCAAATGTTAATGTATAGCTATATAAATATATGAATGATAAATAAAATAAGTTATACCCAGTATGTATGTTATTCCCAAAACCAAAAAAATATAAGTTAGAATGGGCTTGATGAGGGCAAGTCGTGAGCTTGTCCATACGCCCACAGTAATTTATAATTTATAATTTTAATACCAAAACCAATAATACCCCTTCCGGCCGACGCAAGATCTTACGTACCTTAGCCTGAAAAGGCCAATTTAATAACCTTATTAAATCAGTTATTTACAAAAAGGAAAATTAATTAAATAATTCAGCTTACCGTTCGTTTAACAAACCTGAATAGAAACCCCCTTTGATTGAATTACCTGAATACAATTGGAAAAGCTTGTTAAGTCCACTTAATTTATCTCGAATAAAAAAGAATTTTAGTAGTTAAGCAATTTAAATTAGGAAAAGGAATTGGTCCGAACAACCTTATCCATAAAACAATAGTGTATATTATATATTCCAGCTACCGAATAACATTTCAAATAGCACGAAATCTCGCGCCAAACTTGACATAGTTCAATATCACGATACACAAAAAGTTACATCTGGTATAAACATAAAAGTTGCATCAAAACTACTGCGCACGACCACATAGACAATAGTACAAAATTAATTATCTCCAAAATGGAGGTTGTACATGCACTTCCTACTGGGTGTGGCACAATTTTAACAAAAATTAATCAAAATGTTGATTGTTGAGTGTGTGTAAACCATTAAAGAAGGGTTTAATTAATATATAGCAGTTCTACATGAGAGAAATTGTATTAAAACTAGCTGAAGTCGGGTATCAAGCTGACACCGATCTTACACTACAGGTAACATGTTTAACGAATACTCGACAGAATTAATATAAATGTATTTAATTTCGTTGTAGGCAATCGTAACCTGCTGAAGGCAATTTAGGTACGAGTTGTATTCGTGGGTAAAATATTTGTCAAATACTTGTTAACAGAAATAAGCTAATTTTACTTAATTTCGTTGTAGGCGATCGTAATCTGCTGAAGCCAATTTATACATGCGGTAAAAGGAAAGAGCTGACCTGTGTTTGTGAAGGTTTATGCGTTATTCAAAGTAGCCAGGATTTCACCAGCTTCAATACAGGTGTAACCTCAAAGATCACACAATCCCAAGTGTCTTAGACACAGCGGACCGCAGTGTATCAATAATAAGCCAAGAGGTACAGAACGGGCAATCTTGTTGTTATATGACAAATCCAAATGTAAACATGGACTTTGATGTAATCGTAACGGTAAAGTTGTATGGGAACTTGTGCTAAAACAAAGATAAATGATTAGAACGGTGTTTATTCAGTGAAAAGGTGTTACCTCTAAGGCCGAATACGAGCGTTATTGTAAATCCCTAACCAATTGCTGACATCTATTTCTTTGAAGAAGTAATACAAAATTTCCTTGTGTTTGAAACCAGAGAGAGAAGTCCTAATTACGACGAGGTTTACGAGATCTGATACGGCTTACCGAACATGTGTGGATGGAGTGAAATATTTCTATTACATCCGTCTTTAATAGCCATTATATCACTTCTATACAACAAAGCGATACTATATTTTGAAAATTTTGAAAAAAAATTATGTTTAACATCTACGAAATAGAAAAAGGAAAATTTTCTAGAAATGTCAACCAATCCATAGTAATGGCGGTTTTGAAAAGATAGGCAACGCCTCAAGAAACAATTTTACAACTTGAAAAATATTCCTATCAGTTATTGTTACCACAATATAATTTTATGTATTGTTAACAGAATAAACGGTTATTTATACAGTGTATTTGTTACGAAATAGCAAAATAACAGATCCCTTTTCAGAGTTAAGTATACCAATCACCAGAACGATGTACACCTCAGAGATGGCGCTATAGGTATTAATTGAAATTAATTTCTATTTAATAAATGCTAAATAACTACAGAAAGCTTTAATACGTTAAACTAGCGGAAATAAAACGAGTAAACTTTTAAAATAGGAAGGTGGATACGACAGAGAAATAATTTTAGTACAATGCAGAAACGTACACGTCATGAAAGAACATATGTGAAGTAGAAATTAGGTACAGTATAACTATAATTTGGTATAACATTTAATCCATCATACTCATTAGTAAATCCCGTAAATACAGAAATTTTAAATCATTATAGTAAAGAAAATAGATACTAGTAAACTTAAAGCATATTACTAAATGTTTAAGTCACAGAGACTTATTCAAGGTAGCTTTTAAAAACAGTAACCATCATTTATCAAATCACTCACAAGCAATCAATCAGTTTAATCCCGAACAATTCGATTAATCAAACCAATCAGCCAAATCAACCTCAATCAAATCAATCAACCCAAATAGATGAACAGATTTTTAATTAAACCCCAATTTAAGTCGAAAAGTAATATATATATATATATATATATATATATATATATATATATATATATATATATATATATATATATATATATATATATTAGTATTTTATTTAAAATTAACTTTTAAAGTACATACAGTAAAAGATTAACTCGAGTGGGACTTGAACCCACGACCTCCACTTTGCTAGAGTGGGGCTCTTCCATCTGAGCTATCGAGGAGGCAAGTCACAATCGATTCAAACTTGAACTGTATGTACTTCCCTAGTTACGATGTATTATAATTATTATACACAGAATATATATATATATATATATATATATATATATATATATATATATATATATATATATATATATATATATATATATATATATATATATATATATATGCACAGTATTTTTAAGATGGTCATTAAAATTATTTTAGTCATGTACTAAAAAGCCTGTGATTCCTTTGCATCACCACCAGCACCACCATCAAATAAGGGTTCTGACAGATTAAAAGTAACACCCCAAATCGATTTATGAATCAAATCAATCTCAAGTACCACCAATCAAAAATGGTTTTACTTATTAAGCCAATTGCATACAGCCCCAGGGTAAGCGTTCTGTTGTCTCTTACCTTAATTTAAATTTAGAACTTTGTATTATTATTGATAAGTATATTCACATTACCTTAGTATTTTTAAGCATTTCTTTTCTCGTTTAATAATTAAATTTTTATATCGCAATATTTTCTCTTCAGTCTACATAATTACGAACGTCCCTGTGTATATTTTAGACATCCAATTTTAGTTCTATGCGCAGCGTGAGTTGAGCATGTTTGAGGCATTTCCGTTTATCATGTCGTGCATTTAAGACGTTATCTTTTTTAAGTTTTGCTTCCCTTTTATAAGGTATGTAAAGTCGTCTAATTACATTTTCTATATATTATATTTAATAGGGAATCAGAAACAAGAAACAAGAACCAGGAATAAGACTAGGGAATCAGAATAAGAATACGGAATAACAATAAGGAATAAGAATACCGTTTATCTTAAGAAAAAGCTTTTATTTTGGTAAATTTACGTATCATTGAGTGGCGTGGGTATGACGTCACGAGCTTAACTTTGTTAAAATGGCAGATTAATGCAATGTTATCTTTATGAACATAAATGGAGATACCTTTGTTTTGCATCAATCACATATGCTGTTATACATATTCTGCGTTCGAATCTGCGTTCGTTACATCTTCAGTTGTTGTAGGGCCTACAATATTTGGTGCCAATATTTGAATGTTACCAAATGCTACTGTACGTCTATTTTTTTATGTTGAAGACATAGGAAAGTTATAGTGCCTTCCCATACGTTTATGTTTCGTCTATTTGTAGGTTAATTACAAATTGAAATTACCTTACATTATCGTATATTTGTCTTGGAATTGGAAATGAAAATTCTTAAGCTACAGTTCGTTTAAGATGAGATTAAAATATTTGTTTTGTACAAGTAAGTACTTATCCTTTTAGTGCAGTTAAGTAAATAACAAATCAGTTAGTGTTATTTTGATACGGTTAAAAAAAGGAACAGTTGAGTCCTGCTCCTGAAATAAAAACATTTGAGTTCATAACCTATCACAACTGTAATTTGTTGACATGGGTCAATACACATTTCATTATTGAATAGATTGCATTTTGAATTCTAAGTATACATAGATTGTAAGCTTATCTACAGTGTTTAATTTAGTGATTTTAAGATTGTAATGCAGTACAAGAAGTATCGTTTTAGTTATTTTATTCTGATTTCATCAGACATTTTGCTTTATTAAATATACATATAAATACAGATGTTTAGTGCTTATTCAGATTACCTATTATGTTCTGAGATACAACCTTTCTCAATTTTTGTTGTACTTTATTTATTAAACCTAGAAATTGAGTGGTGCCTAATTAAAACAGATGCTAATACTGATTATATCTATGAAAATATTTCTGCTTTCCTCACACCTGATGAAAGAGTTCTCATATTCAGTAAGTTTTATAAATTTGTACCTTACTGAGCTAGACCGTGGTGCGATTTACCTTTCGAATATAACAACACACAAAATTTTTTTTTAATTTTTTTATTTGTTATACTGTTTACTGGGCTTAAATAATTGCACATGATCTAGGTGCGTACCTCGGTATCTGATTAGAAGCACATACAAGTCTAAATACTTTCTTGTGGCTGGAGGATCGATTTCAAACATATAGAAGTTAATCGTGCTCGTACCTCTCCCCTTTCCCTCGTCTCCATCGTTTCCGTCGTCAATCTCGTTTCTCTCGTTGCTCTCTCGTCTCCTCATGCACTATTAAATCATTGGCACACAACGAAACATCGCAACAAGTTTTATGGGTGAAGTGGATTACCATAAAATCAGAGATAATGGCCGCGACCATCATATATAATAAACAAAAATCAAATAAAATTTATGGAATTGAATATACTACGAATGTTGCCCAATTTACTATCACAAACTACACTTCAACCTGGAACAATAGGAAGAATCTTACAGCAAAGCAACGAATTTTACAAAAAAAAATTTTAAATAAACTGAAATTAACGCCAAATATTTAGAAATAATTAATGATGATGTACCAAATAAGCCAAGTATTAATGCTGACTGTCCCTAACAATTAACAGAATTAATAATAGACAACCAAACTGTCTCTGAACCCATAAAATTAGGTGAAGAAGTGCACACATTTTTCTAATATAAACACACGGTGGTTTTGTTCTTCCGGGTTTCTTCCCACGCTGCCTGCTCTGGTTCGAAGGCCAAAACGTGGATAATGTTTTCCTCGGTGCCTGTTCTACTAACTCTTACAGGTGCTTGAATCGGCTGCACGTTGCCAGTTTCAGGTAATCGACTGACCAATCTTGAAACACTTCTCCAAAAAAATTTCTTCTTTGTGGAAATTGCATTGCACATCGTCGCAACGCCATTGCAGCATTTTAGAAACATTGGAAATAAATGCGCAATATATCATACGATTCCGCGTTAGTAAACGGCATATTTTTCCAAAAAAAGAACGGATTAAAACATACATCATGGCACAGAAACTCTGAGATGTAACTAAAATTATTATTAAGTTTATTAAATACATAAATAAAAAGTTTACCTCGAGTAGGATTTGAACCTACGACCTGTACTTTGCTAGAGTACCGCGCTAACCAACTGCGCCATCGAGATTCAAGCCCCGGTCGATGTCAATTTTGTCTTTATGTATATGTAGAACTGATGTAAATTCTAAATATAATGAGATTACAATCAAATTACTTATATTAATGGAATGTGAGTCTGCAATATCGCAAGGATTCGCACATACCAAAGCAACTCGACTAATATTAAATGATAAGTTTTTGTTATGAAGTAAGTCATAAGTAAATATGTAATTAAAAATTATTAGTAATTTTATTAAATACATAAATAAAAAGTTTACATCGGGTAGGTAAATACCATTGACCATTGTCAAATCAGTGATATTTCAATTTGGCGCTTACCATGGATAAGTAATTTGTTTTCTCAAACATGGTAAATTGTTCCGATTGCGATATTCATATCTGGATATTTTCTCGTATAAGTCGAGATAGGATGAGGTAATTTTAAGCCACGCAACGGTCTGTCAAATAAATAGTGCCGTTCTATTCAGTTTTTTCCAAATAATCACAGAATTTTGTAATCGCTCCCACCTTCATTATGAGAGATACGGAAAACTGTCGCAAAGTAAAATGTTGCGGTATCACCCAAGGTCTCAATGATATTTTCAAAGTTACAGCTCATCAGTCAATTTTCGACCCCTATCGATCAAGTTACGAACTTCAAAATAATTTCCAGCCATTTCTCTTACTTGCTTTACTTAGGACTAAGGGTTTTTTCCCAAACCTCTAGGCCTTATCATTCTCCAAATAGAGTACCCTTAGTACCCTTACCCAGACACCCGGTATATATATATATATATATATATATATATATATATATATATATATATATATATATATATATATATATATATACAATGTGTCCCAACTTCGCTTCACTATAAAGGGATCTCGGCTTCTGTTATACTTACGGCAAAGTTTAAATGGGAAAAGTTTTAGAGGAAGCTTAGAGCATTCGATATCCGGTTTCAGATTTACGATCGGTCAATTGGTTTTGAAAATATCGGCGAACAACCGAAAATGGCGGATTTCGTTTTTCGCCAGTAAATACGAAATGGTTAATTTGACAGCTGTCACAATGTGAGATTATTCGGACACTTTTTTTCGACGAATAAGATGGCGTGTATGACATGTCACAATCGTGAAAGAGCGCAATATTTCCAGTTTAGTGATGTCTCACAGCTGCATAAAAGATTAGAGGTTCATCGAAATGTCACACTTTCTAAAGTTAGGTCTTATTTATTATTAGTAGGCCATGATTTATTTGTCGCAAAGTAACATTAATAAATAATGTATAAAATTCTTTGAATTTTCAATAAGACATGAAATTAAATAACGACCTCTCAACAAGACAGATGTTTTGGGACAAATTCCCAGCTATGAGTGTGTTAAAAATAAAGTCAGAAAAATCATTAATTTAATTAATACTTGAACCTTTGAACAACCTACAATAAAATTACAATTACAATTAATTTACAGATTTGCAAAATGACGTCCATTTACATCGAGACATTTTTGACAATTGGGACTGTTTTTCGTACAACCCTAGCAAGTGTATTTCCATTAACACTATTTCTAAATGTATCCAAAACTCTCTATCTCAGGATTTCTATGGTCGCAGGAGGATCAAACTCGTAGACCTCATTATTTGTGTGATCCCAGAGGTAGAAATCCAAGGGCGAAAGGTCAGGGGATCTAGGAGGCCAAGATATTGGACCATTTAATGCAATAATTCTTTCATCAAACTGCTCCCTTAATAAGTTCCTGACTTGAATGGTGTTGTGTGCCGGAAATCCACCCTGTTGAAACCAGGTCCTTCTGAACCCATCTTCGGTGAGAGTAGCTCTTAAAGCCGGCACAACCTGGTTTCGCAAAAAGTCTAGGTACCTCTGTCCGTTTAAGTTATAGTCAAACAGAAATGGTCCTATAAGTCGATTTCCTGCAATGATTAATAATTTATAATACATAGGTGCCCAATTAAAATAGATAAGTTAGATTAAATTACCAATAATCCCACACCAAACGTTACTTCCAAATCTGGTTTGTAGACGTCTCTCTGCCACTTCGTGAGGGTTTTCTACAGCCCAATGGTGAATGTTGTACTTATTAAAAACTCCACAATTCGTAAACCTACTCTCATCAGACCACAAGACATGATTAACAAAATCGGGATTTTCATTACACATTCTAGTATACCACTCGCAGAAGCGCATTCGTCTTGGAAAATCAGTTTCCTTAAGTCCTTGAACTATTGTGGGTTTGTATGGATAGTAGTTATTCTTTTTTAACACTCTTTGTACCGTTGATTTTGACACACGAATTTCCCGTTCTACCGTTCTTACCGATGCACTGGGGTTTTCGTTGACAGCTTGTAAAATGTTTCTGTCACGATTTTCATTATCAATATTGTATCCGCTTTTAGGTTGTTCGAAGGCCACATAGTTAATTAAATTAATTACAATTTTTCTGAAGTGGGTTTCATGAGGCTGCCGTCATTCGGGATACATCTCCAAATACCTCGCTGAGGTAATGTCGGCGTTTCTGTTTGACTGTAAGTAAAGCGCTAACATGTCAAACTTTTCTTCATTTGAATAGGGAATACCGGCCATTTTCAACAGGCTTTTACAATTTGTGTCACGTTTATGATTTTAATGACAGAAAAGCGTACTACTTATGAAAACACTACCTTGAATTAATTAACGTCAAAGTCAGAGCCACCTTATATGGAAAAAATGAAACCCAATTTTACTGACAAATAAATCGTCCTACTAACGATAATAAATAAGACCTAACTTTAGAAATTGTGATATTTCGATGAAACTCTAATTTTTATGCACTTGTGAGACATCACTAAACTGGAAATATTGCGCTCTTTCAAGAAATCGAAAAATCAAATATGGCGGCAATAAGAAAAATGAAAGTTGAGGCAGATTGTGGGATAACAAAAGACGATTGTGACATGTCATACACGCCATCTTATTCGTCTTAAAAGAGTGTCCGAATAATCTCACATTGTGACAGCTGTCAAATTAACCATTTCGTATTTACTGGCGAAAAACGAAATTTGCCATTTTCGGTTTTTCGCCGATATTTTCAAAACCAATTCACCGATCGTAAATCTGAAACCGGATATCGAATGCTCTAAGCTTCCTCTAAAACTTTCCCTATTTAACCTTTGCCGTAAGTATAACAGAACCCGAAAATCCCTTTATAGAGAAGCGAATTTGGGACACATTGTGTATGTGTATGTGTGTGTGTGTGTGTGTGTGTGTGTGTGTGTCGTGTGCGTGTGCGTGTGCGTGTGGGTGTGCGTGTGCGTGTGCGTGTGCGTGTGCGTGTGCGTGTGCGTGTGCGTGTGCGTGTGCGTGTGCGTGTGCGTGTGCGTGTGTCCGCGTGTGTGCGCGTGTGTGCGTGTGTGTGCGCGTGTGTGCGCGTGTGTGCGCGTGTGTGCGCGTGTGTGCGCGCGTGTGCGCGTGTGAGCGCGTGTGTGCGTGTGTGTGCGTGTGTGTTTTGTGTGTGTGTGTGTGTGTGTGTGTGCGTGCGTGTGTGCGTGTGTACGTGTGTGCGTGCGTGCGTGCGTGCGTGCGAGCGAGCGTGCGAGCGTGCGTGCGTGCGTGCGTGCGAGCGAGCGTGCGTGCGTGCGTGCGTACGTACGTGCGTGCGTGCGTGCGTGCGCGCGTGTGTGTGTATGCGTAAGCGCGTGTGCGTGTGTTTATATTTGAAAAATGGGTGCACTTCTTGATATAACTTTATGAGTTCAGAAACTATTTGTTAGTCTGTTTTCAATTCTCTTAATGGCCTGGTACAGTCAGAATTAATGCTTGTCTTATCTGGTGCATCATCACTAATTACTTCTACATATTTGGCGTTAATTTCCGTTGATTTAAAATATTTTTTATAAAATTCGTTCCTTTGCCTTAAGATTCTTCCTATTGTTCCAGGTGGAAGTATAGTTTGTGATAGTGAATTGTGCAACATTTGTAGCCTATTCAATTCCATAAACTTTATTTGATTTTTTTATATTATATATAATAGTCACGGTTCTTATTTCTGATTTTATGGTAATCCACTTCATCCATAAAACTTGTTGCGATGTTTTATATTCGATAACATGATTTATGCAATTGGTGTATTGCTAATAATTTAATAATGCATGAGAAGACAAGAGAGCGACGAGAGAAACGAGAGAGATGACGAGGGAAAGGAGAGAGACGAGAGAAACGAGAGATACGAGCACGATTAACCTTTATATGTTTGAAATCGATCCCAGCCACAAGAATGGGTTTAGACTTTTATGTACTTCTAATCAGTTACCGAGATACGCACCTAGACCTTGTGCAATTATTTAAGCCCAACAATCAGAACGCTCACCCTGGGGATATATGCGATTCGCTTAATAAATAAAACCATCTTTGATTGGTGGTACTTGAGATTGGTTTGATTTAATAGATGGATTAATCGATTTGGGGTGTTCGTTTTAATTAATTTCAGAGTACCTACGGAGAGCTGATGTCAGAACCCGTATTTGGAGGTGGTGCTGGTAGTGACGCAAAGGGAATCACAGGCTTTTTAGTACATGACAAAAATATTTGTAATGACCATCTTAAGAGTACTATGCAACACATTGTGAAAAATAATTTTAAGAGCCGTCAAAAAAAGCACTTTTCAAGTCGCGAGATTTATCTTTTTATTACTTGAAATTACCACGATGTTTTGATAGAAGTCGATTTCACTTCAACATATATATTACTTTTCGATTTACATTGGGGTTCAATTAAAAATCTGTTCATGTATTTGGTTTGATTGATTGATTTGATTAATTGATTTGATTGAGGTTGATTTGGATGATTGGTTTGATTAATCGGATTGTTTAGGATTGAACTGATTGATTGCTTGAAATTGATTTGATAAATGATGAAATAACGTTATTGTATAATGCTTGTTTTTCAGCAACTCTGCTCTGGTAAATCAAAATTGACAAATGTCTTATTGAAAATGATCAAACGCTTGGGATAATTTTATCTTACCTTTTCTGTGTGATTCACGAAACTCACATCTAAAATCAACACGTTAGACTTGTGAAGTTTGTTTCGCTAAAAATACAGCAGTTACCTTACCAGTAATTGTTATTTTTGTACTGAAGATATATAACGGGTTTTGGCTGCTGACGTTTTACACGAAGAGTTTGATAGACAATTATTGTTTATTGTGATTTAATTATAACATCTTACGCAATTGCATTGCATCTCTAGCTAATCTGGCTTACGATAGCTAAATCGTACATTCCCTTTTTGTATAACGACAAGGTGATTAACTGTTTAGGTAATCCCATTCGTTGTTTCATTATCATTATACAGAATTTAACGGTGTATTTAAAATCAATTGTATATTTTATCCTTATCGTAATTGAAATGAGATGTAATTATAGAAGTTCTTTATAAAATTCAATCTAATTACAAGACTTAAAACATTGTATTTGTATTTCAAGCACAGCACACCTTTTCACGTAATTAGAGAGGAGTTCTCCTCAGACACGTTAGAGCTATTTGAATAATGAAAGATTATTACTGTGGTTACATAACCGGGGAGTCCGGAAAAAATTGGAAGTAAAGGGTGACTTGTTTGACTTTCTTACGTGGTTAGGTAGTAAAACACAGAAGCACTCAGCATATAGGTAACAGAAACCCAGCAGTTATTGACTTGTGTGTCAATCTCCCGAGAAGTTCTTTCAATACAGCACTGGTAAGTGATTGTATCAAGTTTTAACTCTTATTTTATTTAATTTCCGGTCGAATACAGGATACTCTATCTGAGTGTCATATCGACAAAATATGGCGAAAAGGTCGTTGTGGAAGTGGAAGAGTTTCAATGCTTGTTACCTGATCGTATTTTAAAGCCGAGGACCAACGTCTACATTTTAATGAACAGTTGAAGGGTAAGATGTTTCAATACGACTTTTAGGACCAGTAGGCAAAAGTACTAATTTAATATTCATTTAGAAAAACGATTTTACAGTTGTTATGTTATGTAGTGATTTCATTTAATAAATAAAATCATTTTTGACTCGTACTACGAAAAATCTTTTTATTATCTATAATCGAACTCTATTACAGAAACACTATTTCAAATTTCCCGCCTTAACGATTACTGGACCTGGATGTCGTTTTAAGAAAATACCGCTATTACATAAAACATTCATTAGTCCGTATACCACTAGATAGCGTCACAAACAAATACAAATTTAGCGCAAAACATACCGCTACGTGGAGTAACCTCTATTACAGAAAACATTCACTAGTCCTAGAAATACACCATTAGTTGGCGATAATATTCAAATTTGGCGCAATAATATACCGTTAGGTGGAACCACCTCTAAATCACAAAAAAAACATTAATTAGTCCTAGAAATACACCATTAGATGGCACTGCAAACAAATTAAAACTTCGCGCCAAGGGCCCCACGACAGGAGGGCGCAGACCCTAACACAATTTCCCATACCTGTCTTACAAGTTAGCATTAGGGCCCCCTTATTAGAACACTATGTGCAGCCATGGGTTGCAAGGCAAGGGGGCGCACACCCTAACACAAGTTCCTGTATTCGTCCTGCACATAACTTATGAGATAGTATGGGGCTCCTTATTAGAATACTATTCACCGTCAAGGGGCCCTGGCAAAGGGGCGAAGACCATCACGCAAGTTCCTTTACCTGTCTTATGTTATAGTATACTTATTAGAATACCATTCATCAGCAAGGGGTACTCGATAACGGGGATAAACACAAGTTCGTGCCTTATGAGATAGTATGAGGGCCCCCTTATTTTAAAATGTTCCGCTATGACGAATGCGCGCGCGGCCAAGCAGGTGAAATGGGCACGTGAAACTAGCGGGCCATTATGTCCTCTCACCGGAACGATTGGCCTGGGGCTGGTTGCTCCCGCACGGCCAATCAGCTAATAGTGGGTGTGGTCACGTGGTCACGTTACTATCCACACTCCACCCCCTTCCACTTTTAAATAACTCCACTCCACCCCCACAATTAGTGATCCAATACTAGTTGTGCATGTTTACGCATTTGTACTTATATCTCGAGTTAGACACAAGATATCGACATGCGGTTTGCGCCATTTTGTTACGAATTTGATCAGTTTCCGATGTAGTTTACAATACTTTGTTGTTTCCATTTAAAAATTGTAACATGGACAAATTTTAATTTTTCTCGAAAGTGCCCTCTATATACGACAATTAAAACTAAATGCAATTGTTTTATAGTAGATGTAATTGATTCATCTACGCCCTTTCAAATGAGGATAATTTCGTTGAAATAGGTTGATCCAAACCAAAGTTATAGGCATTTATTCATGGAAACATTTCCACCCTCCCTCTCGATCTATTTGAAAAAATAGAGAAAAAGTATTTAAATATTTTACCAAAAAATTGTTTTTAAAAAAAAATTTAATTAATGAACTTGCTTGCCTTACGCTTTACACAGTATACAGTAAATCGGAAAGCTTGTTCGGTCCACAGTAAATAACTACCGTAACAAAAAAAGTAACCAAGAAATTTATAGGAAATAAACTGGCCCGAACAACCTTGTCCACAAGACAAAATTACAAATTCACATGAAATTAAATGTTTAGTAGTTCACGTAATACAGATAATCGTTACACCCGGTATATTGCAATCAAAACAGGAGTTAAACCGTTGGGTGAATGCAGCCACAGAAGCTAGAATTAATTCAGTCAAAAATGGAAGCTAACCCTGTTTTGGTGCGGTCTATCTTTTAATGATTCAATTGAAGTTTTACTTACGATTGAGTGCACAAATATTCAAAACTGAATTAGTGATTATAAATATACCGATTTTGTGAAAGTGAACTGCTGGAAGCACCTTAAATATATAGATTAAATTAAGAGGTAACAACTGTCTATTATTTGTTTACAAAATTAATATTATCAGTCCATTTATTTTCGTTGTAGAAATTCACTAAGAACCTCCTAGGTGTATTTGAAATTTGGAAACACAATCGTGTAACCAGGTGATAAAAACAAAGATCTGACCTTTATTGTTGAAACGATTACTTATTTGATCTTGCAAATTTCGGGTACTATTCCAATGATCTAGCAGCCTTCACGTATATAGTAATAGTTGTCAGCAAGGCTCTTATGCCTTCCAGCGATAATCAGGTACTTTGGATGTAACGCAACAGTAAAATGTGAGCAGAAAATTTAAGAAGGAATGGCGTTAGAAATGTAGGTAGTACAGAGATGCTCTTACGTAGGTAGTACAGAGATGCTCTTACATAGGTAGTACAGAGCTGCTCTTACGTAGGTAGTACAGATATGCTTTTACGTAGGTAGTACAGAGATGCTCTTACGTAGGTAGTACAGAGATGCTCTTACGTAGGTAGTACAGAGATGCTCTTACAGGTGACAAACGAGCCGGTAGTGAACATTCAACGTAATTTCGATTGATGTGTCTATATATGTAAAGAATTAGTATTGAATGCTTTTATATTCGAAAACTGAAGATGTGAACGATTGAATAATTTCAATTATATCCGCCTTTTAAAAGCGTTAGTAATACTTTTACTTAACCAAGTATTACTTTAAGTGAGAATTTTCCAAAAAAATATGCTTCAGTATCCAGAACCAGAAACGAAAAATTCTCTATAAACTCAACATCCACCATCAAGGGCGTTCTTAAAAAGGAAGAAAGAAAAATTGGCCAACACCTTAAAAATCAAGTTTACAAACTTGAGGAAATTTGTATTTAATCATTGTTGCCAAAAGTTAAAAATGCGTAGAAAATATATATTTATTATATGTATATGTATTATTTGACCCTAAGAGATCCCAGGTTTCTTTTTAACTACTTTATATTAAATGATCCGAAATCTTAAAGATGTCGCTGAAGGTATTAAATTTGCCTGATTTTAACTAAATAAGAGATGTGTACGAAAGTTACATACGTTAATTTAAATGCAATTAGAGATGCGTAAAAATTTGCGAAATAGTGAATTGGAAGCATTCAACCTAAGAATAAATTGCTGTTTTTAGTAAGTAAATTTGACCAAATGACGAACGTTATCAAAAAGAAACGTTTTCCAATTAAAAATGTAACACAGTAACAATATGCAAAATTATTCTCATACGTACATTTTTGCACAATATGATTATAACATTTCAAAGCCTTGGTTCCCACCTAGGATGTCTGGGATGTGCCTGAGCAAGATTATGGTACAGTGAAAAAGTTTCACTAAATTAATAACAAATGTATACAAAATACAGAGAAGTTTCAATAAATTAATACAAATGTATGCAAAATACAGAGTTTTGGAGGCTCAATCTCACAGTAAAATAATAGTATATTACATAGTAACGGTGATAAGTAGTCTATTACGTACGAGTGCATTACGATCAAGAGCGAGAGGCTGTCGTAAATTAAACGAGTGTAATGAACGATCCTATAAAAATAAATTTCTGTGTAAATGTATTACAGGATTTATAGTTTATTCACATTCCCTCATTAAAAGTTAGAGCTAAAATTCGAACTAAAATAAACTAGAGAGGTCACTGGATTTGTTAGTTAACTTGAAATTAAACGTCAACTTATTTATAGCTAATATCGTTATAAAATTTTATTTTATTACTAGAGGTATTGGTGTAATAATAGATGTAAATGTATTACAAACTGTGGTATTGATATATTTTTGTATTTTGAACGATTGAAATTTATTGAAAAATATTTGCAATTTAAGCTGATGTAAATGGCATAACCACGTGTGCGGGTTTTAATGCCGTTTACGAAGACCTTTAATCCTAAATGGTAAGTTCAAATTCACTAATTTCAATATATTTATGAACTAAAGTGTAGCTGTGACTGTCGAGGCTTTATTAAACACAGAATTGTCGTTACAACCTTCTGCTACGCTTTATGGCCCTTCTTGCGCCTTACAAGTCGGCAGATTAACACTTGCATCGATTATAATGGTGGTGGAAGTGATACCACAAGTTAAAATGACCTAAAGGTATTGAAAATTTTCTTTCATTACAATTAGGAATGTATTTAATATGCCTTATTTAATAAATACTGTGAATGTCGTCTTTATCTCATTTATGTAATTATTAACATATTTAAAGTTAACTTTGTTTTAATTGAAATAACAAAGAAATACAGATAAAATGTATAATGAATAATACAAATAAGTAACACATCAAACGTAGGTAGATTTACTTATTTACATCGTTTTCAAAAGAACTAAGGTGATAAGCTAAATTATATTCTTCAACATCTGGTTTCAGCTTCTGTTATGTAGAATCAATATTGATGTAACATATTGCTAGACTAAATTATATCCAAAGCTATTACGTAATAATATATATATATATATATATATATATATATATATATATATATATATATATAACTTGTGTGTGTGTGTGTGTGAGTGTAGGTGTATGTGTACGTGTACGTGAACGTGCACGTATACGTGTACGTGTAAGTGTACGTGAACGTGGTACGTGGTACGTGTACGTGTACTTGTACGTGTACGTGTACGTGTACGTGTACGTGTACGTATACGTGTACGTGTACGTGTACGTGTACATGTACGTGTACGTGTACGTGTACGTGTACGTGTACGTGTACGTGTACGTGTACGTGTACGTGTACGTGTACGTGTACGTGTACGTGTACGTGTACGTGTACGTGTACGTGTACGTGTACGTGTACGTGTAAGTGTACGTGTACGTGTACGTGTACGTGTACGTGTACGTGTACGTGTACGTGTACGTGTACGTGTACGTGTGCGTGTGCGTGTGCATGTGAGTGTACGAGTACGTGAACGTGTTCGTGTACATGTGCGTGTACGTTTGCGTGCGTGCGTTCGAGCGTGCGTGCGTTGTGTGTGTGTAAGTGTGTGTATTACGCAACAGTTCTAATTTTTGTTACGTAGTAGAAAGTTTCATTATTCATCTGTTTCGTTCTTTTAAATCACACTTGTAAGTGTGAAGTATAGATGCGGTCGACCGAATCAGATGCCTACACTCACGATTGTTTTATAGAACTACTAAGTACATATATTGCAACTTAGATTATTGCAAAATCGCGCAAACTCGCATTCATTGAAACAAATGAAACATTGAAAATGTAAACTTATCAATTAAACTTGCCAGTGTTGCACATAGTTAAGATACTTACCTTATGGGTTTTTAATAGTGTATGTTTATATACTGAGGATGATAGTAGTAATGGTTATCGAAACATACAGATTTATATGACACATAAATATAAAGATACACCATTAAAGCTCAATAGCTAATTATTTTAATAATCAAGCGCTATTTCCTGAAACACTCCCAATTAACAGTATACCTGTAATTAAACGCAAATAAAGAAGCGGTTTAACCATAATGACAAGCGATTATACAAAGCGATTAGAATAAGTCTTCGGTCTAAACATAAATTAAACTACTAAAATAAACATAAGCATGAGGCGGAGAGGAGTACTATTAAATTAACATTGATATGAAAGAGTATGCCTTTCATTAACCAGGTTAGTATTGACTAGCAATATACAGTGGCGTAACTATACACAACCTACAATTATATCCTTCAGTAGTCTAAAATCGTTTTACTAAATTTTTACATGTCAATGGTTGTTCCTGTTTTACAAACAATTCTCTGTCCTTACTTATAATTATGATGATCAATTTAATTTTTTTTGTCATATTATTCAGTATTGTTCATCTTCTATTTTACTTTTATGTTCCAATTTTCAACAAAGTTCTTATTGAATGATTTTTAGAATAATAAACATGCTCTAAAAAGGGCACTTAAGGAGATCCCAGAGTAGCTGTGTATTTTTCCAAATCGATCGGATTTAGCGGAAGAGTATAGAATTCTTTCTGATGTAAGCTATCTTCGTAAAAGTTTATTAACAGTGCGCTGCCAGTGATTCATCAGTCATTACACCATTTTCATAGCTCGAGGCGTTAGGTAAGAACTGTAAGAAAGGTGGTGTGTTTAAAAAATGACTGCGCATCGGTGTTGTATACTAGTTACGTGTTCGTTTCAAAAAACATTAATTATACAGTTTTATGAATAGCGGCACCTTAGCCCGCGTACATTAATTGCATGGTTCTGACGTAGCTCAATGGGAAGGGCCTAACTACTACATTCAGGGCGCACTCAACTAGAACGTCAGATCTGGAACTATTAGTCAATTTTACGCCATCAGCCTTGCAATGTCTAACCATATAAGTCATGAACAGCAGGAATATTAACTATGCTAATTATTCATTCAGCTTAATCTGAAAAACCAACTTTAAGATATCTTAGGTCATATTCTAACTTAAATCTATGCAAAGCGTTAAACTGTGTCACAAACCTACAAAATTCGATTATTACATCTAAGAATTTATCATAAACTGGTATTGGTTCCAAAATCTAGCTAACCACGGATAACAAATACATTTTTTTTCCTCTCGGAGGCCAACTTATAACAGGTTAGAATTTTCGCTTATAGTAAAAAAGATAACTTCTAATAAATAAAGAAAAATTTGGACTTTAGACATAAAAAGGTTAAGTTTACACCATGGCTTTAGTCAGCGATGCGCATTACTTAAGGTACTCACTGTAGATTGAGCGCTCTCCTTTATAGGTGGTAAGGGAAAGCAGAGGCAATGTCCATAGTAAACAACACAATAGCTATATTTATTTGCAAATTTAATAAACCAGAATAACATCCGCTGATTAATTTCGGCATAAAAGCAAATAAAATAGTACTTAACTTCCTACAAAGCTTTACCATACTAAACTAATTCTTAATTGCTGCATTAAACTATACATAGAACATAACCTATCTTTACGCAGAATTATTTTAAAGTACAACTTGATTAAACCTGAATAACTTCTATGGAATAAAAAAACTTTTTATGATCCTTGTTAACGAAGTACCACTGAAGTAAGGATTTTATCTTCGAGAACACTAGTCCTCTTCATTACCACAGTATTAGACCTTCCGAAAAGTATTAGATTAGCTTTACTTTAATGTTCGTCAATGATTTCATCTAAGTTGTCTAATTAATAAAAACGTAATTTGCACAAAAATAATATGTACTTACTTGTATATTCGATATAAAGTTAATATGTTATATCGAACCGATCTTGCTCCCAATAGCTACTTTCTTCTACATCAATATAAAAGTAAGGTAATTTCCAACACTTTTCAGTAATGTAAAGGTAAAAGTAAAATTTCCTTGGCCCAAAGTAAGCAACACGGCTACGGTGTAGCAACTAAGTCGAGCTTAACTAAACAACGAGCCTGATGTGTCTTGTTTCCGTATTTAATTACACGGAAACCAAAGATATCTCTAACTCAAGCTTTCTTAAAGACCACATAACGCACCGTCTATATGACCACATAAACGCTATCTTGAAGAGCGTCCTTCAACATGAAATCAAACCATATTCAATTTTACTAAGAAGAAGATATCAAGATATCCACTAAAATTTAAAACTTTAGTTCAGTTAACGATATCCACAAATTGGCACGTTACACTTATTAGAATACAAACGAAGAAAGAGATCCATAGCATTTGTAACTACTCCGGAAATCAAGTCTGACGTATTGCATAATCACAATACACAGGAGAGAGTAGTAGACTACTCAAAGGGAGAACGCAGGCACATAAGAACAACGTCCGCAAGGGCGAAACAGAAAAACCAAGAATAGCCGAACATGTCTGGAACGAAGACCACCGCATCCAATGGGATAACATACAGATAGTGGCAAAGGATGAGAACACAACTCGTCAGAAAGTCAATAAAGTCACAAGCTAGTGTGGAAGTGAAACCATATGGATTATAATAATGCGTGAAGAGCTTAAGCGTAATCACCTGCGCAACCACGAAAAAGTGATATATATATATATATATATATATATATATATATATATATATATATATATATATATATATAGTTGTAAAAATATATATTGGATTACTCAGTGGCTCAGCGGTAAAGGTAAGTGAAAGGTACCAAGTTCGAATCTGAAAATAGTCAAGTAGTCAAGTGCTTGGGAAAAAATTATATATATGGCATATGAATTCGACTCAAGTGGGAAAACAGTCCTTCTCACGACTAAGCCTGATGACGAAACGTCGCGCTTAAAAGCCAAAACTGTGGAAATAGGCCCATCAGCTTAACTAATATGAAACCACAGTTACAAAACACTTATAATACAAAATAAAATTAGTGCTTTTCAAAAATTTATATCCGATGCCATTATTGAGAACAGCAACTTACACGAATTTTTATATTGCAAAGAAAATTAAGAACAATTTCTCGAGAGAACATGACGCCAAGGAAGTAAGTAAACCAGAAAGTTTAGCATTTTTTGGTTTGCTTTATTTATCTGGCCTAAAAAAAGTAAATCAAACGAGTTTTCTAGAGCTTTGGAGTGCTAATGGCACAGGAATTGAGAATTTTAGAGGTTGTATGAGCTGTAACCGTTTTTTATTTATCTTGAAAGCGATACGTTTTGACGATACATCAACCTGGCAAGCTAGACGAACATCTGAAAAACTTGCTGCTATGCGGCTAGGCTTCGATAAATTTGTAGACAATTGGAAGTCCAGCTATTATCTAAGCGAGCAAATGACTATTGATGAAATACTTGTCGGTTTCAAGGGACGTTGCAGTTTCATACAATATATTTCCAACCATACGGCAAGATATGGCTTAAAAATATTGGCACTTTGTGATGCAAAAACACTTTACATAGGATATCTGGAAATGTATTCTGGTAAACAGACTAGTACAGTATGTAGAAGGGAAAAACAGAAATATTACTATAGACAACAGGTACACCAGTATACCATTGGCACACAATTTATTGGAAAAAAAATTACGTTGGTTGGCACCTAAGCCGAAACACAAGAATGAATTTTTACCTCATAAGGAAAGAGAAGTACAATCTTCACTATTCGGTTGTCAAAGAAACATTATGATGGCATCATTTGTGCCAAACAAAAAAAATAAATCAGTGATTTAGTGCTACAATGCACTCACACCGTACACAAAGAAACTAAAAAGCCTGGAGTTATCTTATACTATAATTCAACTAAAGCTAGTGCTGACGTTGTCAATCAGCTGTGTAGTGGATATTCAGATTCAAGACGCACCAATAGATGACCTCTATGTATTTTCTTTCACATGATTAACACTGCTGGGATCAACGCGCAGATTCTCTACAATTGCAGTCGTTCTCATGATATTTGCAGCAGAAAAGTATTTCTGAAATTTTTGGCGATGGAACTGCAACAAAGAGTTCAGATTGTCACTCTACCAACTTCCATAAAGGACTTTTAACAAATCTGAAGCGTCCAAATGAACTTGAGGTTTATGAACAACAAACCCAATCCAGGCCAGTTAGATAACAATGTTATCTGCCTGTCCAACATCCAAAAATAAAGTTAGAACCATGAAGTGCAGTGAATGTGAGGAATCCGTATGCAGTGATCATTCAAGAAAAGTTATTAGATTCGACAACTGTATGAACGACAAATCTCATACTGAGTAATGAAGAATTATTTTAAATATTATTTAGTTTTTATTGTACAATTTGCAAAAAAAAAAAATATAATCATTTGTTTTTCTACCATGTAACGATGTACGTTCATATTAACCCGATACACTTAAAGAGCAAAGGATTGTTCAAAATTTTATAAATTAGGTATTACGACATAAATTAATAAAACTTTACCTACGAAATACTTTTTAAGTGACTAAATTAACAATACTACTCTAGAAAACGTTGTGGTGACCTGAGTTCATCACGCGGGGACTTTCGCCATGTAGTCTGGCGCGAGGGACTAAGAGCTAATATCAACCAACAATAGTAACCAGCAGATTCATTCGCGACTTACCACGCCTTAATATTACTTCGTACAATGTTGAAAATGAGTCATACCCAATTTATTTGAACCAAACTATAATATAAATTCACTAATTACTTATTCTTGCTGAATGATAATGCATTTTAGAGCTCTCACACACAAGTGAATGCATTTCGAAGCTTCCAAATATTTTGATTAATGCCCGTAACTTTAAAAATAAAAATTCCGACGTAGTCATGATGTTTGTAAGAAGTTTAAAATTATTTAGAATGTACAGAAATTGTAATTATGGCATTTAGTGCATGATAATGCAACCCGCAGAAGTAAAACTTTAGAAATCATGGCTTGTCGTAGATTTGGTGATTTGCTTCATTAGGATTTGCTTCCATTCTTTTTACCACTACTGGACTGGCGTTGATATTCTTGTAACATAGTTTACTGCTCAGATGTCAGTAGAAGCGGGGCACCATGCGCCATCTTGGATTTTCTGGGGAAAACCCACCTTTCACTTTTTATACGCTCACGTGGGGGACCGTATTTTCCGCCCCTATGGTTTCTTTCCGGAGACCTTTTTCAAAACTTGAGTTTCACCCCTATGGTTTCTTTCCAGAGGTCATTTTCAACCCTTTTCATTCCTAATTATTTTTGTTTTTACTCGCTTACTTGAGGGGCGTATTTTTTCACCCCTTATTTTATGGCCGCCCACGTGTAGGATGCGTTTTTTCTACCCCTATAGTTTCTTTTCGAGGGTCAACCCTAATTAGAGCTTTTTTGACAGTAATTTGTACTTACTCACGAGAGGTGTATTTAGGTCTTCAGCTTGGTGTTGGACTTTGGGTTGGTCTTGGACCTGGAGTTAGTCTTAGGGTTATTTTTGATGGACAGCTTTAACCCGAATTAAGATCCTTTTGGTTGGATTAAGAGTAGTACCCCTGGAGGTTAGGCAAACGCACACGCATACAATGTTGGAAATTGCATAATTATCCTAATAAGATATTATTATTAAAATTATCGATCCTATTGTCTAAATGGTCATATGCTATTGGATGATCTTTTACCTATACGAGAAAACGTTGTATTTCTAATAAGGAGGTTCTTGTAAGACACGTGTAGGGCTTAGCAACTTGTTCTCGGGCCTTCGCCCCCTGGCTGGAGACCTTATAAGACAAGTGTAGAAGTTAGCCCCTATCGTGGCCCGCTTGGTGCAATTGTATGCGTGTTCTAACTTAATCTTACAGCTGTAGTCCTTCGCCCCGCCATACAAAATTGTATTCTAATAAGGAGGCCCGAGCCTTGTAAGACAGGACTTGTATCAGGGTCTGAGCCCTGGCCCCTTTGAGTTAAAATTGATTTTAGTGCCATCTAGTGGCGTATAGACTAATGAACATTTTCCATAATAGAAGTTGATAATGCACACCTCTCTTTTGCTCTATCTTGTTTCTCTCTTTAGGCTCTTTCACACACACACACACACGCACGCACGCACGCACGCACGCACGCACGCACGCACGCACGCACGCACGCACGCACGCACGCACGCACGCACGCACCACACACACACACACACACACACACACACACACACACACACACACACACACACACACACAAACAAATCAATTAATTAATTAATCAATCAATCTCAAACAAATCATGCTCGATCAAATCAACCAGATCAATCTCAATCATTCAACCGAAATTATGTCTTACAGTTTGCGGAAATCAGATTACAGTTCAAAACTGAATACATTAAAGTCTAAATTAAATATGGCGTGAAATAATAAATAATTTCAACCGTAATGCAATGCTACTTTTTATATAGGCACAGTCTCTCTCTTTACATTCGGAAAATTATGTCTGATTTATTTGCATGATCAATTACATACACACCAAATTGTTTCATAGTAACGTGTTCATTAACAGTTATAAAAAACCCCTTTAAAAAGACTGGAAAGTAATAATTACTTATATATAATATAGAGTTAAATTGAATTAACATGTTTTTAAGAATATCAAACTGATATAATGGAAATAAAAGGCAAAAGGTTTTAATGGTTGTATTATTATACGCGAATTAACAATAACTACAAGTTTAAAATCCACTAAAACTATTTGTAGAGTTGATCTTATGACGTCATCCTATAAGAGTAATAATACATTTTAAAAATCTTTATTGACATTTTTGTTAGCAATATCAGATAAAAAACATATATATATATATATATATATATATATATATATTAAAAATAATACGCTTACCTTTAGAAGTGTTTTTTCCTTCAGTTGTAATAATGATAACCATATGTTGAACTGAAATATTTTTTATACAACGGTTTGTGAATGGTGGGATAACATTCCGATCATTAACTAATTTAGAAAGTAATACACAAAACTTGATTACTGCTACTCGTATATAGCAATTATGTTGTACTTATAAAATTTACACTCAAAACACTTTCAAATATTTTAACAATTTTGCTAACACACACGCACACGCACACGCACACGAACACGCGCACGCACACGCACACGCACACGCGCACGCGCACGCGCACGCGCACGCACACGCACACGCACACGCACACGCACACGCACACGCACACGCACACGCACACGCACACGCACACGCACACGCACACGCACAGCACACGACACACACACACACACACACACACACACACACACACACACACACACACACACACTCACACGTACTTCACGTTACATGGATTTTTATCAGTTGAGATTAAGAGCAATGTTAACTAAACGCTTTAAAATTTCTAATCTGAAATAAGAGTGACGTAATCTAATTTTATTTGAAATTTCATAGAGAGCATCACCATCATCGAGATTTTAAGATACAATCACCTCATCGTCTTCACCTTGAACGATTATATTGTAACAACCTATAAAGCAGCTAATAACCCCTGACAGTTCTTTATCAGACACTATTATTACATGGACATGAGGTTATCCCTAAATTAACTGGTTTCAGCACGGCTCTGGAAATGCTGCACACTCTTCAAATCTTTGAGTTCGTTCACAGGAGTTGTACCGTATTCATTTCCTTCAATTTTATCTGCATTCTGTTTCGAGACTGTAGTACGTTTTGTAATACATAAACAGAATCTTCAATACTGTGTTGCGTGTAGCAGAAAAACACGTTAGCTAGCTAGTTTCACCTCTATATTATTTTACATGCAAGCCTAACCTTATCATAAATACATCTGTCAAAAACTAATTAAAGATAATTCCATGGACTGGGCATAGCAAGCAGCGTTTCCAATTATGGATTTTAGTCAACACAATATTGCCTGCAACTATATACAATTGACTATCATTGCTTTAGCACGAGGAGCAAACGAAAACACGCACGCACGCACTCACGCACGCATGCACGCACACACACGCACGGACGACGCACGCACGCACGCACGTACGCACGTACGCATACACGAACGCACACAAGCACGCACGCACACACATACACGGGCGCGCGCGCGCGAAAACACGCAAACGCAAAACATACAAAGCACGAAAACACACCAACACAAAAAACACGCAAACACGAAAATACGCTAACGCGAAAACACGCAAATACGAAAGCACACAAATGAAAACACGCTAACGCAAAAACACGCAAACACGAAAGCACACACATATGAAAACACGCTAACAGGAAAACACGCAAACGAAAAAAAAAACGCTATCACGAAAACACGCTAACACGAAAATACGCAAACGCGAAGACATGCAAATGTGAAAACACACAAACGAAAACACGCCAGAGAAAAACACGCTAACGCTAAAGCTGCAAACATAAATCAAGACGGGGAGCACCGTTAGGAAAAACAAGTTTATTGACAAAATTGAAGGAAAGCTTAGCACTTGAAAATATATTATTATTATTATAAACAACAATACTTCATTTTTATTTAATAACAACCTTTATCGGTTTTCTTCTTCATCTTGAACCGTGATTCGTCGCTATCATCATCATGGTTTTGAGATTCGTCCTTCTCCTCTACCTCATCGCTCTTCTTCCTCTTCTGTGAATCATCACCATCACCTTGGATGTGAGATACATTCAGCTCATCTACGTCATCGCTTCCATCATTATCTTGAACGGTTATGTTGTAATAGTTTATTAACAAGTCTGTCAAATCTCTAATGTCCGCTGATGTTGGCTCATAAGCAGGAGAATACATCATAATAATGCTCACTCGATGACAGTTACACTTTAAAGAGCGAAACACACGAGAAACGAGAACGCTGCTAGCCTCGGGTCTTGTGCGCTGGCGTACTCGTCAATGTTCGGGTACAATCGGTTATCTTCGAGGGGAGTTTGAAGTATTGACCTAACCAGACTCTAATATCTTCCCTAGGGGCATGTTTATAAATCTAAACTCCTTTTTTATGGCTGTGGCATTTTGTCCTAAGACAGCAGCTTGCTCGCAAGCTGCTGTGAAATTTTAAGATGCAAATAAACCTGTCGTCTTTTTCCGTACGAGCTTTAAATAATGGATTTTTCAATATTTGTGGTAATATGGTAGTTTTACATTTTCAATTGTTACTACCTTGAAATATTGAGCGGGTGTCATTCGGTCGGACGCAGTTCCCCGATTAAAATAATTGTTCGTAATTCTAAAGTAAGATTATAAAGTTATCAGAATACCATTTCAATCTTGAATCTTCTAAAATAGCAAACAATTGTAAGATTTGTAGTACATTGTAAACGTTTTCTCGGAATAGCTGGACGTAATGCGGTAACGCGTATTAAAACTTAAAGAAAGACGTAGGTAGGTACATAAAGAATTGCGATTATTTCACTGAAAACGCTGATTAATATGGAACAGTGGTCAGAATGCCACACATGTCAAATGACAGTATGTAAACGAACTGATGAAATACCTACATAAGCATCATTTGCTCCGCAATTTTCAATATAAGAATATCAAACTCTCTTGCCCTTACAAATCTACATTATCTTACAAACCTTTAATATTGAAGACAACTTTCTGGTTAAAGTCGCTTATAAAAAATCATAACTTTCAATAAGAGTTAACCTCTCTGTTGTACTTCAATCATTTGCCTGCATAATTTGTTATCGGGTACGTTCAGTAATAATAGTAAAAATTAATTTCAAAATACTATATTTGTCATACATTAATAGTAATTAGCTTTATTATTATGTATTTAAAACAAATATTGTTGTAATTCTCTCTAAATGTTCTTTGCTCGGGTCATTTTTGATAAAGTATGTTTTAACAACTGTTTATGACATAAAAATAAATTATACAAGAAATACACGTTAATTATGATATTTTAGTCAATTTACGGAATACTTTGCAAAGGTTTAATTAAATGCTTGCTTACTCTGTTCAAGCATCGTTATTTTAATTTTATTTAATTTGTATTCATAATACGCTTTTAATCTTCCGCCCTGTTTGTAACATTAAAGCATAAACTGTATAAATACATGATAATATTAGACATTATGGATTTAGATATTTATGTATCTAGTAAATAGTTATTTAACCATCAAGTGTATTAATGAAGACGATTAACGATGAGACGTTGCAAATAGTAATTTATGCATTCAGAGCGAAAAGTTCGACTTTTTGGCTCGGAGAGTGAAGCGGAGAAAAGGCTTTTATACGTACATTTAATGCATGTTGAAAAGTCTATAATTCGTAAAATACGCGTATAAAATGTAGTAGTTACTCTTAAACCTAGTGACATACAGGACGACCAGATTTTGAGAATTCCAGTTGGAAAATGCGAAAGAATATAGATGCATATTAACGGATATAGGAGTAATGGGTCAACTGTTTCCAATCTCCTTTTTTGTTATCCTTAAATTTTAGCCTAGTTTGCCACGTGTCTAACCACCACACTGCTTAAAACGGGAGAAATGAGTGAGCTCGGCTAAAACTCAATCAAACGGTTCGAAGACGCAAAGCACTCGGATTGCATGGGTGTTTTAAAGGTATTAATAAAATAGTTTAAGTTAGAGTCTGGTTAGTGAGGAAAGAACCGAAATAGGCGCCACAAGCTTTAAAGAAAGAAGAAAAAGAAAATAGTTTATTATTCCTTGAAAGAGGGAGAGAGACCGTAAAGCTTGAAACAGGGAGTAATAGGAACAGTAATTAAGTGACAATTTCCTCAGAAACCGTAAGTTTATTTTTTTCCTTAAAATTCCCAACAAAGGAGGCACTAAGCCAAACGTTATTTTATAGCTATATAAATATATGAATAATAAATGAAATAAATTATACGCAGTATGTATGTTATTCCCAAAATCAAAAAAATATAAGTTAAAATGAGCTTGACGAGGACAAGTCGTGAGCTTGTCCATACGCCCACAGTAATTTATAATTTATAATTTTAATACCAAAACCAATAATACCCCTTCAGCTGACGCAAGGTCTTACGTACCTTAGCCTGAAAAGGCCAATTTAATAACCCTATTAAATCAGTTATTTACAAGAAAGAAAAATTAATTAAATAATTCAGCCCCTTTTTGATTTAATTACCTAATGCAATTGCAAAACCTGGTAAGTACACTTAATTTATCTCGAATAAAAAAAGAATATTAGTAATTAAACAACTTAAATTAGAAAAAGAAATTGGTCCGCACAACCTTATCCATAAAATGATAGTGCATATTATATATATGACCTACCGAATAACATTTAAACTAGCACGAAATCTCGCGCCAAACTTGACATGGTTCAATATCATGATACACAAAAAGGTACATCTCGTATAAACATAAAAGTTGCAGCAGAGCTACTGCGCACGGCCACATAGACAATAGTACATAATTAATTATCCCCAAAATGGAGGTTGTAGAAACACTTCCTACTGGGTGTGGCACAATTTTAACAAAAATTAATCAAAATGTTGATTGTTGAGTGTGTGTAAACTATTAAAGAATGGTTTAATTAACATATAGCAGTTCTACATGAGAGAAATTGTATTAAAACTAGTTGAAGTCGCGTATCAAGCTGACACCGATCTTGCACTACAGGTAACATGTTTAACGAATACTCGACAGAATTAATATAAATGTATTTAATTTCGTTATAGGCAATCGTAACTTGCTGAAGGCAATTTAGGTACGAATTTTATTCGAGGATAAGATACTTGTCAAATACTTGTTAACAGAAATAAGGTAAATGTACTAAATTTCGTTGTAGGCGATCGTAATCTGCCGAAGCCAAGTTATACATGCGGTGAAAGGAAAGAGCTGACCTGTGTTTGTGAAGGTTTATGCGTTATTCAAAGTAGTCAGGATTTCACCAGCTTCAATAATGGTGTAACCTCAACGATCACGCAATCCCAAGTACGCTAGACACAGCGGACCGCAGTGTATCAGCAGTAATCTTGTTACATCAATAAAGACAAATTCAAATGTAAACATGAACTTTGATGTAATCGTAACGGTAAAGTTATATGGGAACTTAAGTGGTAAAACAAAGGTAAAGGATTAGAACGGTGTTTATTCAGTGAGAATATGTTACCTCTAAGGCCGAATGCGAACATTAATGTAAATATCTTAACCAATTGGTCAAATCTATTTCTTTGAAGAAGTAATATTAAATTCTTTTGTGTTGAAACCTAAAAGAGAAGTTCTAAATACCACGAGGTGAAAGAGATCGGGTACGGCTTACCGGAAATGTGTTTACATCCGCGATTATATCACTTCTATACAACAAAGCGATACTGTGTTGTGAAAATTTGCCAGAAAAATGACGCTTAACAGCTACGGAATAGAAAAAGGGAAATTTTCTATAAATTTCAAACATTCCACAGCAATGGCGGTTTTGAAAAGAAAGCCAACGCCTCAAGAAACAATTTTACAACTTGAAAAATATTCCTATCAAATCATTGTTACCACAATATAATTTTATGTATGATAACAGAATGAACCGTTATTTATACTGTGCATTTATTAAGAAATAGCCCCATCTATATTTTGAAACAGCAAAATAACAGATCTCTTTTGAGAGGTAGGTATATCAATCACCAGAACTACGTAGAGATGGCGCTATAGCTATTAATTGAAATGAATTATTGTAAATGGTAGATAACTACAGAAAGCTTTAATACGCTACACTAGCGGAACTGAAAACGAGTAAACTTTTGAAATAGTAACTCGTAAATATTTAAGTTACATAAAAATTTCTGTTTTTATAAACAGTAAGTAATGAAAATTACAACGTCGAAGAAAAGCTTCGTTAGCGGTTCTTTTTTCTTTTTTTACACGTAACAAGTTCTAAAAGTTTACTTGCTAACTTGAAAGAATGCTTCAACTATTATTACCTATTTTTTAGCGTAGATTACGGTGGAGTTATGAGAGAAACAAATTGGAACAATATATCACCTATGCAATATTGAAATTCCTGCTTCATCAGCATTTCAAATACACAGGGGGCATTATTAATAGCGCATAACAAGTACGTAACGTGTTCCCTCGGTGAAATATAAGGATAAATTAAGAATGATAAAATTTCCTCCTGGACTTAGTTCTTGAGATATTAGGCGTTAAAGTTTAAAGAACTTGGCAACGTGATCTTAGCATACTGCTGTTATTAACTTCACCCCTTATTACTGAAAAGTCGTTATCTACGTAAAGACAATAATTAACGGTTAATAAAATTTATCAAGGGTTTATATTTATATGCGTAAATAGTCATAGTCGCCACCCTCAATTTTGAAATTAAACCAAGTATGTTTCACTTGAATAGATATAATTTATTGAAAGAATAATGATGTAAATTGCTTCAAGCACAAAAATGACATGTAGACGTTTCAATCTTTCAAAAATTACTTAATGACAAACCTTGTTACTTTTTGAGACGTAATTTAGAAAAATGATCCTGACTTATTTGAGATCAACTTCATCAAAGGACAAAATCTTTTTAGCATTTTTAAAAAGGAAATTATACATATAGCAATAATCAAGATAATAAGGTGAGTTCCGGAGTATTTATTCTACTTATTGAATTATGTGTTATTGAAACTATTTAAATGTATTTCTTAATTACAATCCAAGTTTGATTGTTACTAACTACATAAACAGAGTACATCAGAAAATGGGTACTAAGGTCTTTACTTGTATTTCAACATAGAAATTTGTGGTAAATGCTATGCGCCATTAATACTACACCTTTTATAAATATCATAACATAAGTTTTAAAATTATCAGTAACTACGAGGTCACACAATACGATGACAGTGTGCTGTGTTAGGATACATAAACAAACGTTGTCGGTAGCTTAAACTGCATATAAGTTGATACAAAAAGGTAAATAAATTATTGAAGTATGTTGAAGTACGAGAGAATACCACAAGTTACTAGCTTTAAATTTCCTTTTCGATTAATCCACTTGAAATTTGAAGATTTGTTTGAACCTCTCTTCCAACACGTTCATAATCAAAATAGACACAGACACATACACAGACACAAACACATATGGAGGCACAGAACAGACACAGACACAGGCACAGACACAGACACATACGCAGGCACAAACACAGATGGAGGCACAGAACAGACACAGACCCAGACGCAGACGCAGACACAGGCACAGACACATGCACACGCACACGCACACGCACACGCACACACACACACACACACACACACACACACACACACACAGACACAGACACAGACACAGACACAGACACAGACACAGACACAGACACAGACACAGACACAGACACACAGACACAGACATAGACACAGACACAGATACAGACACAGGCACACACGCACGCACGCACGCACGCACGCCACACACACATATATATATATATATATATATATATATATATATATATATATATATATAAAGAAAGTTATGTGAAGAAAAGATTAAGCGCTAACTTTTCATTTGAAACATAACCTCTAAAAATATATTAAAATTAATTTAAAGCATAAAAAATAGGCGATATTCAACTTCCATTATTGGAAATATACAGATAATTTTATATATCTGGATTTTTTTGTATAAACAGTTCCTTTTTTTAATAAAAGATATTACTCTAATAATTCTCATAATTTTTAAATGCTACTTTATATTGTAAATACAGCACTGAACTGATTGTAATAAAGTGAAATATTTTTTCCTATAAGAATGTCATCGCGAATGGATTATAAGTATAATGCGTACAACAATTTCCTGAACAGTGTGTAGATGGGTTTATGTAATCAAAAATATTATGTAACTCAATTTTTATATGATAGTTTATATTGTAAATAAAACAATATCAATAAAAAATAAATAATAAATGAATTAATAAAAATTACCACTTGTAAAACGCAATCATGTTTATCAAAATTTTAATGTCTAAGTGGAATTCAGGAGCGCGCCATGTTTGCGACTTTATAATAATAATATAATAAGCAGGATAGGTCGGGAATTGATAAAATTAATTGTAAAAATTGTGAACAAATATACGTAGGGAAACTAAACAACCTATTAAAATTCGGTTTAAGGAACATTTAGTTCATATAAAATACAAACGTCGGGGCAATTCTGCCGTAAGCCTACATACGTTTGACAAAAATCATGTAGTAGATAAGGTATCATTAATCAAACACGTTAGTAGAGGCCGTCCACTAGCGGTTGGCGAGACTACCTGGCGGTTCTGACCCCAAATACTCATTCTTAAGCTTCTTAGGATAATTGAAATTAACATAAAAGTGCAAGAAATCCAGTGGCGTCTTAGTGATTACACAAAATTTGTAAATTAAAAGGTTTTTTTACTTTTTATTAGATGCTATTATATGTACAAACTACTACATACATAGATAAGGGCAACCAATTAATGAACATGTACTATTTTAACGTTAATCACTGTCATTATAATATTCGTCATCACTTTCACTGTGCAAATCTAATGTCTGTTCACTATCTAAATACATGTTTTCCATTTCTATCACGTTTCTGCATGTATTCTGCGGTTTGTGTTCGATTGTAGACATATTCAATACACTTCAACTACTCCTTAGAGAATATGAATTCGTACTGAAAAAGTTTCTTAAACGAAAGTCATTTTAATACCGTCTGCAATTGCATTGCAATTAGTAGTCTAATTGCACTATTATATTATTATAATGACAGTGATTAACGTTAAAAGATTAAATGTTCTTTAATTAGTTGCCCTTATCTATGTATGTAGTAGCTTGTACATATAATAACATCTAATAAAAAGTAAAAAACATTTTAATTAAACAAATTTTTAAACTGTGAAGCCACTGGATTTCCTGAACTTCCACTTTTATGTTAATTTCAATTATCCTAAGAAGCTTAAGAATATTTATTTAGGGTCGGAACAGTCAGGTAGTCTCGCCAACCACTAGTAGACGAGCTCTAATAAGCACGAACTTGATTGTTATGAAAGTTTAGAGATCTTCAAAAACAAACAAATTCTAGTGAATAATGATGATCAGGGACTTTTAGGCTACTCAGAACTCATTAAACTTTCACTTTCACCAGATAAGTAAGGAAGCGCTACTCGCTGATCATATATATATATATATATATATATATATATATATATATATATATATATATATATATATATATATTAAAAATTTTCTTTCGTTTGCCCTAGTCGACCGCTGATGATGATAGCGTAGCTATTGAAACGCGTTCGGCGTTTTTCAATTTTTTTATTTTGTGTGGTACGTGGGTGTAATTAGTTCTTACCCATCAAGTCGCTGTGATGGACCGCGTTTTCAAGAAAATTGAAAAATGATGACAAACCATAACACCCCTTGTTACTTATAAATTTATATAATACGTTTGGGTTAGTATAATTGCAGTATTTGTGCATGTCTCGCCCCAAATGATAAGCAACACCTCAAAACCATAAAGGATAGCTCCGTCCAATCGAGGAAATGTATTTGGCCAATTCCCCAATGAAATTGGTATATAAATAAGGAATTTATGGTTCTTTGACCATGAATATATCCCGGAGACCTTAAAGCATAAAAGTTTGCTCTTGTCATTCAAAGCAATATGTTTGGAGGGTTCAGTAAGGGAAGAGGTGTTTACATTTTTTTAGACATTTTTGTTTCCATGTAATAAATCAGTGCCATAGAACCATTGCCATTATTTTTTGTTCATCCGGTTGATCGTCTTTCTAAGGAAATTAAAAAAAAGTTTTTGGGCATTCTTGTTCCAAATAATCACCATCATCGTAAACCGGCAACATTACTTGTTATCCATTTCTGAAATGTGTTTGATCGTTTTCATAAAAAAATGGGTGTATAAATGAATTTTTTATCGATTGGCAGTTTTCCAAATAAACTTGCTGTATAAGTAAAACTGTAGGGCTGGTTGACCATAAACAATGAGCAACACCTTAAAATCATAAGAATTTGTTCTTTACCGTCGAGTTTATGAGTTTGATCGTTTTCCTTGGCTTCAGTTAAAAATGTTATTCAATAACGTTAAGCCAAAGTGTGAAAGGAACAAAATTTTGACAAAACCGGTAAATACATTTCATAGTTTAAAATTGTAATAGCTATACAACAACTGTATAATAAATTGTATTTGCATTTTATAGAAAACAATACCCAACAATGAAACATAAGTATAGGCAAGGTTTTAGGAGCATCATTTGTATTCGGCTACGTAGTTTAAACGTTTAAACGGATTCGTCATTTAAACAGGTGGCCTGAGATAACATCCAATATTTGAGAAATTAAAATGTGATCATTTAAGAAAAAATGCTTATAAACAGTATTCCTGTTATCAATCGTTTCATACATCCAGCCAATGTTTTATTTAGCGCAGATGAAATAATCAGAGAGTGAACCATCATCATATTATTTAAAAAAAATTTAACCTAATTTACACATTGCGTTATTTTGATGCTAATAGAGGTTGTAACAGGTTTAAAATGGTCACTTTAACATGATATAAGTTTATTTTAACCAAAATCATTATTATTATATTATTGTATTCTAGCGATCAATGGTTATATCTCATATGGCATATAAAACACGCAAGGACTGCTTAAATCAACAAAGTGAAACTTGAGCGTCTCATATTTCTTAAGTGTAAGGGCATACAATGCAATGTTGCAGATTTTCGGAGGCGTAAACATAACATAGCTATTGCGAAACCCCAAATCATGTATTCGGAGGCGATTACGTACCCACGCTATCAGAAGTGCGTGACACTAACGCCAGGGATGTATAGCAGAATTAAAAGACCGATTTGGGGACACCTTTAGCTGTAACTTTGTTTTGATAATAGTGGAAGGGTCCCTATGCCAAAGCTACAGACGAACGTTACGCCTTCGAAGACGGAGGTGATAACGTTATATATAAGGCGATAATGATGCTAGTATGTATAGCTTCGGAGGCATTAAGGTACTCTGTGTGTGTTATATATATTTATATGAGGTATATTTGGGTTTATTTGGGAGGATTAGAAATAAAATTCATTAAAAAATGTGACAACCACCTTTTGCAAATTGACCCATTATATATTATATATATATAGGACAGTAAAATTGCAATTTTGTTCCTTGGTTGTAATTCAAAAATGTATTTTTTTTTAATTTTATATTACTTTGTCATCCTTTAGGACCAACATTGTACCTTTACTTTTATAAGGAATTAGTAATTATAAACAGAAAAATAATTTACAAGGAAGGTTGTTTTTTCTTCGCTTGTCACGCATTTAGTTTTCCTTAGTTTTTTTGAAAATTCAATAAATTATGTAACTTTTCTGTTCAGAATTGATAAAGTTTGTTTGCTAAATGTGCATAATTTTTTCAAACGTTGATCTTATGTATAAACAGGAATAAACAAGTACAAAATATGATGTCATATTTATAGGACACTGGTCCAATTCGTATACATTTATATCTTGAATTTACACGTCCAGACTAGATGATTCTTGTAGAGATTGTTGGAATATAAATTAGAGGCGATGCTCCCTTATTCATTTAATGCATTGTTTGTGGTGTAAAACATGGGAAGGAAGCGGTTTTTAAGTGTTAAAGATATTGAAGCGTTATTCGAAGATGAGGAACTTTATAAACATTTGGAAAATGCTGATACTGTAGATATAGCTGTTTTGCCACAGAATCCGAACATTTTAAGTGATTGTGATGAAGGCGACGAAGACATGACAGATGAAAATGAAATCAATGATATTCCTGGAAATATAGAAATTCAATTACAAGGAGCTAATGTATCTAATCGTGATGATAATCCTGATACGCTCTGTATTCGTAAGAAATCCGATAAAGGCTCTTGAACAAGTACGGGTAAAAAGAAATTAACTAATATTACTTCGCGTTGGAATAAATCTCAGTCATCCTATACAAACACAATAATAGAGTCACAGTCTGAAAATGAGAAAATTAAAATTATTAGTGCTGAAGTACATGATTTATCTGCTATACAATTGTTTGAAAAATTTTTCTCCGACGATGATTATAATTTATTGCAAGAAAAAACGGAAAGATATGCTAAATCTGTAAAAAAATTTACTGATTTTACTGTGACTGTTAAATTAAAATTAAAATTAAAGGCGTTTATTGGATTTTTAATAATTTCTGGCTACCATATTTTACCTTATGAAAAGCTATATTGGAGTATAGATGACACCAGAATACAACTTGTAGCGGATGCAATGTCTCGAAATTGAAAACAGTTTTTCACTGTTGTAATAACGACGAAATTGGTTTGACTGATAGGTAAATAAAATAACGTATAATAACAATGTCAGAATTCTAACATTATGTGTTTCATTGTATAAAATTCGAACACTAATAAATAAAATAAACCAAGCATTTCAACACATTTTCTACTTATTTATCAATTGATGAAATGATTGTGCAATACTATGGGCACAATCGTATGAACCGATTTATACAAGCAAAACCAATTCGATTTGGATATATATTATAGGCGCTATATAGTTCAGATGGATATTGCTACAAATTTTCTGTTTATATTGGCAAAGATAAAAATGTAACTCCGGGTTTACTGCAAGGTTCGCATGTTATTACAGATCTTTTAGTAATCGATGAAAATAATAATGACCATTTGGTATGTTTTGATAACTTTTTTACAAACCGTAACATACTGATTCATCTAAAATCAATTGGATTTCGTGAAACAGGTATATACTGCAATAATCTATACTTTTCTTATCCTAGTTGTTACAGGACCAATGCGTGAAAACAGAACAGATAAATGCCCACTTTTAAATTAAAGAGAACTTTCAGAGATAGAGCGTGGTACATTTGATTGTCGATTTGACAAAAATGGTGAAATTTTAATCTTAAAATGGAACGATAACAAATGTGTCTAAACAACAAAAAATTCATGTTCCCTAACCTAATGTTATTAAAATGTACAATCAATATATGGGAGATGTAAATCATCATGACTGGATAGTTGGCTATTAGAATTAGAGGGAAAAAATGGTATTGGTCGTTAATTACAAGAATGGTCGACATGTCCATATCAAATGCATGGATTTTGTACAGAAAAATTCACGGGCCAGATTCTTTATCTTGTTTAGATTTCCGAAGAAGTTTTGCCACACACTATTTAAAACAAGGCCATTCTAGCCATCGGAAACACAACGTGCATGGCGTAGTACCTGATGTTTGGTATGATGGAAACAGCCATTGGATAAGACGGAGGGAAAAACAGCGTAGATGCCAATTTCCAAATTGCCAGAAAAACCCTTTGACTTTTTGTTCAAAGTGCGATGTAACCCCGTGTGTAGAATGTTTTGAACCCTACCATAAATAAAAATAATTTTTTGTCTCATGAGTCGTTAAACCCATACTATTTCAAATTGCGCGTAGTACGTTCATGGTTATAGGGAGTGCAATCCTACTCACATTGTAAAATCTTCGTTAAATGCTGTTTAATACAGTAAAATTCCAGGTTTGTCTGCCCTTGCTTGCAAATGCACGATGTTGGAACACAAAAACTGCTCACCAACTGTGTTTACTTTACGAACGATCAAATTTCCATTTGCTGAATATAAGATGGCCTAATTGAGAAATTCATTTTGAGTCATTCCATGAACACAAAATGGTTTATTATTCACTTGACAAATTCTTATAAATTGTGCCCATTCTCTGGGAGTTTGAATGGACATAGTTGCAGGTCTTTTCTGTTTCTTTTCAATTACAGTGTGAACTCCATCTACCTCCATATGAGTGTGGCCTGTTAGTAAATATTTGTGATTTAACACAAGACGAGGTAATTTTTTCACAGCATACAAATACATGGAGAATAACGTCGTATTTCGATTTTGCCCGACACAGTTATCCGACTAGATAGTGATTTCTGTAATATTGTCGGGGATTGTTTGAATCCCCTTAAACAAACACGAAGCTATTGGTTTCCACCTCCTTCGGATGTTGCTTTATTCCATATCATGCGATGATTCTATGCAGTTGTGTGGTCATGGATAGTAAAGTTAAAGGTCCGCAACTGTCGAAGATAAAAATATTTTGCACTTGTTAATAATGGAGCGGGTAAACATTTTTGTAAATCAATCATCACAACACTCTCATTTGAATTCTCTTTCTTTGTCCTTTCTTTGTCTAGCCTTTCAGAGCATACTAATTTTCTGCAATCATCTAAGTGCACTTTCTTTTCATTTTCTGTCACTGCAACGTTATTATTCCCACTTTTTAAGCTACACGCAAGTCTGTCATACATACTTGAAGTAACAATGTTTTTTTTGTTATACTTGTTTTTCATTGCACCTCTCTATATATAATTTGTACATTGCCGCAATATTTAACGCTGAGTTCAAATACTGCCTCTTAGAGTGACGACGGGTTTAATGACTCTCTACTGTTGAAAATAAATTTATATGTTCAGTAATATTCCTTCTTTTCTCTTCATCTAGTTTTCTTCCTGTAACAAACTCATCGTGATTTGGAATTATACCTCCTGGGAAATCCTGCTTCTTTGCCACGGATGATCTTCTCGGATACAGAAAACGGGTTTAAAAACATTAATTTACAAACTTCCATATTTTTTCCATTCTAATTTAAAAAATATTTATAACGTAAATTTCTGCTACCTAGTTGACTACCGTTCCTAGATTTTTGTCGCTCTATGGGATGTGACTGGATACTTTGGGCAAGAAACTGACGCCTTTGCTCCCAATTGTAGATCTTTTTCCAAAATGTTTGAAATATTTTGAATCGTTCATTTTCATTGATTTTATTGTAACACATTTTTCTGCAATGACAAGCTTCACTTATTACTTTAACAGGTTTTACTTGCGTTTTATAACCAACATATTCGTCTCCTTTTAGTCTCTTCTTCTTTGCAACGTTTATTTTCCATAATTTAGGATTTGGTTTCCGTTAGGGTCACATCTTGGTCTATATTCTCTATATCACTATCTAGTTCTTCGCCCTTACTTTCATGGGAAGAAAAAAATACCTGCATCCTCATCTTCGTCGCTAGACTGCTGTTCTGCCTGAATTTCTAAGATTGAGTCATAATCGGTGTCGTTACTTGGTTCTGTACTATTACCTTCATCCTCGGTTTCATCTTTAGGCTGCTGCACTGTCTGAATTTCAAGGGTTAGGTCATAATCGGAGCCGTCAGCTGGTTTAGTGCTACTGCTTACATCTACCAAAAAATAAATATTATTCGTTTTCAACAATCAAACAATTTTTGCATCAGAATCCATAAAACTCTAACTCCTACTTCTGTTTGTATTTGTTGTGCAAAGAAATAATTATAAAAAAATGAAGAACTTTTTATCCAAAAACCAAAAACATAATATCTTGACATTCTTTCAGTTATCTCTCTTCGGTATCCTCTCGACTCCCTCCATTCCTTTACATAACACAGATTTGTAAAAATTACTAGTAGCTTACGTCTAGATTCACATAATAACGAAAAAATATGTATTACACTCCTAAACGTAACATATTCCTTAACTTACCAGGCGAGTAACTCAAGATGCCTATGCTCCCATTTTCAACAATTTCTGTTGAATTTGTATGTGCGGTTGGCGGACAGCTGTTGGCATCAATTTGACTTACGTTTTCTGAGATAAAATTGTGTTAATATAGCAAAGAAAAATTGATAAAAGGAAATCAAAAACCTACCCACTGGAGTACTATCTGGTAGTTCTAATATAACATTGGGAACAACTTTATATCCAAACGGCAAATGGATGTTTTCATTGTTATTCGCTGCAAAAAAAAAATAATAATAAGGGGCATAATTATGATTAAAATTCATACTAATTCAGTAAATCTGCATTTACATTGAGTATATTGTTACTTCCTTTATTAAACAAATAATATTATTTGTGCTACTATTAACGGCGCAGCGGTGTTATTTAACCTGTTAATGGGTTAAGCAATAAACGTTAATCTACTTACATATTTGGGTTGAGTTTCCCTTATCCATGCACTCCCTTGCCATCAACCTCTATTCATGGTTGCAATAGATTCATGTTTATAAATTTATTGCACTAAACCACAGAACTCACTACAAAGATTCATCCAATTGCAATAATTACTTTTATAGGTTATGTTTGGTCGCGAATTTGCTACTTGGTACGGACAACAGCCTTATGCGGTTTGTCGGAGCTACAATGTAAAATCCTGATCTCCATATGTCTTTTAAGATACTATTCGAAAAAGCCAGAAGTCCCACATCGGTCTTTTTCTTATAAACTGAAATTTACATTTATGTCATTTTTATTACAAACTTAAAAACCATAAGAAATATGGACTTCAGATCTTTTTTAATGAAAAGAGCTTGTATTTTTACGTTAGAAATAGTATGAAGCTTAATATGACACCCGCCCTTTCTATTCCAAGTCACAGATTGCATTATGAGTGCATTTTCATGTAACAGTTACTTTATTGATATAACTAAGAAAGTTTTCTAATTTATCTCTAGTTGTATCGTAATACCTAATTTTGTTAGCTCACATTCTAGTGGCTTTGGATATGCTGTATAGTTTGTCTCATACCTTACTACTTGATCCTAATTTTTTTATTAGGAATCGTTCAATATGCTTTTTTATCGATCATAGAAATTTGCTAGATATTGCGAATCGCATCGACAAGTGCAGTCATGACATCATTCCCTAAACAGGCCACACTGTCGCAGTGAGCGTATATTTCGCCACCAAAAGCACCACAATCCATAAAGTAACCGGTGGCAAATTCAAACGATGTGAATGCATGCATGAACTATAACATTTCAATCACTTAATTTCACAACTTCAAAATTGTAGTCTTACCCTTTTACTGTACAAACGGTCTGATCATTCCTGACATTTTATTCACACAGAGCACTGAAACAGAAACCATCCAAAGTTGTGTAAGTTCGAAATTGAGTTTGTTTATAGGCGCGTATACTAAAAACTAAATAAGTAAGAATATCAAAATCGGAGACCTTTGGAAAGTCTGTGTTTTCCGAACTTTTCCGAACTACAACTACTTATTTTTACAAGGTATAGGTTAACATTACATTACAAGTTTTATTTTTTTTCGCTTTTGAACTTTTGGTTCCAGGGTATTGTAATAGTTGGTTTTATGATACATCTTCAAGCCAATTAATCGAAAATTGCTTGTAAAAGTCAACAAAACGGTGTAAATTACATATGACTCTGTGGTTTGTTTACCCTCAATTCAATCAGCTGATTGCAAATGACGTCACACGTCCACGCCCAATGGAACAGAAATCGTTTAATTTATAAGGTGAACAAGTGTGACGATAATGCAAAATCTAGCAATAGTGAATACAACAGTATGCGGTATTTATAGTCACAATCTTTCATAATTTCGGTATTTTGTGTTCGTATAAATCCACACAACGGCGAAACTGTTATTACTATTACTACATTATTATTGAAAATATAACATATAGGTGATTAGATTTATTTTCATTTGCGATATAAATATTTTTCGTGACTATTATGAAAACGTATCCATAACGACGAAAAGAACATTTACTTCGTAAGAACACAACAGTCACAAAATGAATGCATGTCATAAACCTCCTATGTAGTTCGACTAACTTGAAAAATTGGATAGAGAATCACAGATTAAATATATACTCAATCTAGTAATTGTTTTGACATTTCTAAAACTTTTCGGAAATGGTAGATTATATATCAAACGGTATCCTTCAGGCATCTTTTAAATACACTTGAGATTAAATCTCAAATGACTTGACAGCACATTTTTATATAACTTAGGAACATAAGTTTTCACCAGAACGTGTTTCTGTAAGGATCATGCACACAAAAATAGATTCAACTACTGAACAACTCTTTTTAAGGGCTTGTGTATATTTCGCCCAAGTTTTTTATAGCATTTCGTACAATTACTATAATGTTTAATTGTTGAATATATACGAATTAAAAATTTAGTGTACGTTTTATTATGGAACGCACTGGAAACAAGTAACTACATTTGCTGATGACGATATTTTATTAGGTAGGTACACGATGAACACCTTTCTGCAGTAAGTTTAATAGATTTCATGTTTTGTGTTAAATAAAATAGATTGATAAAATCAACCATTGTTAAACGTATACCAACTGTTACATATACATATAGCTTTTCGCCGAATGTGATTTCGTGGAAGAGTGAACTTGAAAAGATTGTTAGTCAAATGTTGCTTATGGAAATAGTTGTAATTTTTTTAGTAAATGTTTCAATAAATTAAGAAAGACGGATTGTATTAGTTCTTTAACTACATTCTGTTTTTCACACAAACTAAACTTCTAACTTACAAGCACACACTTTTGCTTGATTGTGACAAATGTTCGGGATCGTCACCATTTCTTATATGTAATTATAGTAAAAAATAAATAAAAAAATCATTAATTGTAGAAAAAATTTCGCTTCTATACTAGTCTGGATAAATTGTGCGTGCTTTTTGTACTAAATCGCGTTTTTTCCTGCAATTAAATATTTTTCATTTCTCCTGCCCTTCAAGTGATATTCGTACTAATCTAAACGTAATCATAAAACATATTTATTGATTTATTGTTGAATAATACTTTCTAAAAATAAAAGGTATCTTTGCATTACATATAATTTGTGCATTTCTGTTAATGGAAAGAAAAACAATAATATAAAGTAATATAACATAAATATATTACATTCTAATCTCCCAGATATTGTTTTGCTAATACGTTTTGTTCTATTGAATTGACTTTCCCCGTCTTTATATTATATTTGTATGCCACGATAATTGTCCAAATACACTCCGTTTGCTGTGTTTAGAAACTCTTGGGTTTAATTTCTGCGAGTTTGGTACAGAAGCAGAAAATCATACGACGGGAGTGGCAAAAGATGTCTGTAATGGTCGCGATAAGATAATCGACTTTGGCGAATACTGGAAATTCGCTGCTGTAATTGATGATTTGTCGTAAATGGGTTATAACGTTTTTAATATTTAGAGAAGAGATTGAAAATATTCAATTTAGTGCCTAACGCAACACTATCTTACATACGTATTTGTTCGATTATATTACTTCACCTCCCTGACCAGTTGTTACATTATTTATATTTCCGGTTAGATTTTTTTATTTACAGAAACTTTGCGTTTTGTTAAATTATCTCCTTCAAGATCTAAATAATAATAACATTATACGACATTCTGAAAAACTTGAGTTTCGTCTTGCTACCGTTCTAATTTTGTCCTTAACAATGTATATAGGTGACTCTTGAATATTTACTACCTCTTATCTTTTCTGATATCGATGTTGTAATCTTTTTTTAAAAACGTGCCAAGTCTTGTTGCATTTGAATATATCTGAAATCGTTGTTGAAATGTTTCGTAGTTTTTATACAATATATTACCAAATGCCAAAAGCGAAACGTATTCCAATTTTTATCCAATTTTAACTTTCTGAACTAAACTAATAGTTATTGTAACGGATCAAAAAATTGAAAACATTGATGTTCCCTGGCACCAAGAAATTGGTGTGTATGTGGATGCGTTTCTTTGTGTATGCGTGTATGCATGTGAGTGTGATGCGAATGTGATTTTCTTACCTACGCGATAACCTAAAAGATTAAAATCCTATTGTAATCAAACTTAGCATACGAGGGCCACTATTTATATTTTGAGCCTTGGCAACACTGATTGCAGTTAGGCGCCGTTCTACGTTTCCATAGAAACGTCTGACATTGTTGACAATAACATACTTCAAATGTAATGGATTTTCGGTGGTGGCGAGTGAAGCTTGTCCTCAACGAAGTCCAACACAAAAATTAACACTTGTTTGGAAAAAAAATACATTTTATTTACAGCAAATTATAAGTTACGGTATTTTCAATATTCGTGACACTCCTGGACGGGCTGAAGATGGCGGTTGTCTTTCCAACGATGGATGAATGGATGATTCTTAATAGATATCAACTCTGTGCATTTGTTTAAATTTCACTGATTACGGTTCCAGCAAAACGGTGCACGGTGGAACGTAACTTTTTACTACTTGTCAAAATAAATTTAACAGACTTTTTATGCTCGTTTACCAAGCAAGTACCTATTAAGTTGAATGATATTAATTAATTTTTACTAAATACTCTTTACCTCATACTAATTCACACAATTCAATTTTGTACTGGTACTCATATTTACAGAAAATGATATTTTCGAGTGGGACGAACTTGGAATTTCCAACTTGGAGGGGTAAGCCAGCAGCGTAACGACTTGTTTTAACTGGAATTTAATCAACTACTGTCCTGACATGTATTTCACTATGTTAAACTCATTACTTGTAAGATATCGAATCGGTTAGTGTCAGATTCGGTGAGTTTTGGTCTAAAAAAATATTCATTCTATACACGGTATTAATTAGTAATTAACAACACGTAATTCCAAAAGCTGGTTACTGTTTGACACATCTGTTGGTGTTGGAAATTAAAGAAAGTATTTGGCGGTTTACTTTACGTGTTTATATCAAAACTGCTATATAAGAATGCAATTTTTACTAACTAAAACTAACTAATTTATGAGGACGGTGTTACTTATTACTTGCTAATATTAATTTATAACTCTCTTGATTCGATTGAACGGACTTCAAGGTCTCCCTGAATGTTCTGGTTTCTTATCTCCAGTAATAATATAAACTGAATTATTACTTATTACATTTTAATTTCGGAATAACAAAACGAAAACTTGCATTTATATTGTCGGTATAATTATTTAAAATACTTAATGTGTTCCAGTTTCGGAATAAGAAGAAAAAATTTCTATTTGTTATTAACGGAAATCTCTTAGATCTTTTAATTGTTGTTTAACATGAATCCCTTTGATTCATCAGTGAATTAAAAGAAAAAAAATAACCTTCACACAAACTTTTTGTCAATAGCGTTATTTGTGATATTTGCGGTTACTTGAAGATTACAAAATTTAGAAAACAAACAATACTGGTGTCTGATTTTTCACTGTATTCTTCGGAACACTCTTTTCAATATTGCTATCAATGGTTTCTCACGAAATTTTACGAAATGGTTTCATTTTTACAATAAACCTAACTTGAATATTTTAACGCAGCTGTCAATGTTTGACAAATGCTTCTTGTTCATAACCAGAATAGCTCTCTTAAGAAGGTAGTTGAGTATGACGTCATTGCAGTTTAAGTACCGCTGTAATTCAAAACATTCAATGGGATTATCGCTGTAATGCTAACAGTTGCATTGCTGTATATGAGTAAATTATAGATGACGGAAATATTCAAGACAAGAGTGCATCGATCAACTTACTTCTACATTTTAATCGCGAAGGTCGTCCAAAATCAGGTGTTATTCAAGAAACTATTGATGCTGTGCAAACACTAATAATGCAAGATCGCAATGCGACGTAACTTTCAAGACTTCTTCGATTGCCTTAGCATGAAAGTTGACTATATTCAATCTCAGTTTCCATCTTGCGATATCTCAATTGTAGGCGATTTCAATGTTCATAACTCTAATTGGATTCAGTTTTCATGTACTACAAATCCCGCTGGTCATAGCGCAGAAATATTTGCTATTTCATGTGATCTCACACAAATGATTTCTAAACCCACAAGGATCCCTGATAACCATAACCATAGTCCACATCTTCTAGATCTCTTTCTTACATCAAACCCTCTTGTTTATAAAACTTCCGTTCTTTCGCCTTTAGGTCTTTCCGACTATTGTCTAATAGAAATAATTTCTACTGTACCTTATTCCTCTGTTGTTCGCAAAACCGATAGAACCTTGTGGTGTTTTAAGTCAGCTCGATGGAGTGATTTACGGGATTTCTTTGCAACCTTTCCATGACGTGAATATTGTTTTAAGTCGTCCTCTTCTTCGGACATCTCTCTTTCAGTATCTGAAGTCATCCTCATGGGAATGGAGTTATACATTCCCAAAAAATAGTACCGTATAGGTCATTCACGTTCCCAACCCTGGTTCAATAAGGCTTGTGTTGATGCAATATCTTTAAAAAATAAATATTACATTAAATGGGAATCTAATAAATCGGTCGACAGTCATGTAGAATACGTTGCTGTAAAAGTGAAATCACTAAAACTAAAAAGTTGTTCGAACCAACGAAAATGCAATGAACTAGCTACATCTCCTTTAGGCAGTCGTAAATTTTGGTCTTTAGCTAAAGCCATTAGTAAAAACTTTGGAACATCTTCATTTCCCCTGACGTCTATTGACGGATCGGTAGTTGCTGATTCTGTAGACAAAGCCAATGTTTTTGTGGATTTGTTTGCATCAAACTCATGTCTCAATGATTCTGGAAAAGATGTGCCCTAGTCAACTCTTCTTCATACGCTGTGAAACCAATTCATTTTCGGTACAAGCTCTTGGAATCGATCATCAGTAGGATCTCAATAAGGCGACTGGCCCAGACGGTATCCCAGCTATTGTCTTAAAGAAATGTTCCCCGAACTAGTACCAGTCCTATCTAAGCTCTATACGATCTCTATGTCTTCTGGGAATTCCTTCATCATGGAAGTTAGCAAATGTTCAACCTATTCCCAAAAAGGCGATAAGACCGATCCCTCAAACTACCGACCAATTGCATCACTTCCATTTTGTCTAAAATCATGGAAAAAGCCATCAATCAGCAACTGCTCACGTTCCTTGAAACTAACAAACTCCTTAGTGACCACCAATATGGGTTTAGGCAAATTCGTTCAACAGGCGATCTTCTTTCATATGTGACCCAAGTTTGGAACAATACAGTAGAGCAGTCCGGTGAAACAGTTGTGTCGCTTTAGATATCTCAAAGGCATTTGACCAAGTTTGGCATAAGTGTTTACTTGCCAAACTAACCTCGTTGGGTTAAATGATACGCTCATCAACTGGGTTTTAGTTTCCTTGATAAAAGACGAATACGTGTCGTAGTTGATGGCTTTTTTCAAAAGAAGTTAGCATTAACGCGGGCGTACCACAGGGATCCGTTATAGCGGCCTACACTTTTCTGCTGTACATAAATGACCTTATTTCTTTAACAACTAACCCCATCAATTGCTTTGCTGACGATAGCACTCTTCACTGTAGTTCATCTCAGTCTACCCATAGTGATAATCCATGTTCTATGTCAAATCAAGGAATTAAAGCTGAAATGGCAAATTCAATCAAAAAAGACATTCAACGTATTCTCGAATGGGGAAGCAATAATTTAGTTAAATTTAATGCTAACAAAACTCAGTGTTGCCTTGTGTCCGCCAAAAAAGGTCGATCATTTCCTGTTGTACGTATGAATGGCTCAGTTCTTAAGTTTTCAGACTCTATTACTCTGTTGTGTATGACTATCTTCAAATTTCTCATGGGTTGACCATCTTCTGTCAGCTACCAAAACAGCTGCTTTTAAAATAGGCCTTTTGTGCAGATCTAAGCAGTACTTTACCGCTCGACAACTCCTGCTGTATAAGGCCCAAATTCGCCCTCATCTGGTATATAATTCTCACCTCTGGGTTAGTGCTCCCCAATACGCTCTCGATATCGTTGATCGTATTCAAAAGAGAGCGATTAGGCTTATAAATGACCCGTCCTTAACTTCTCACATACAGTTCCTTGAGCACAGAAGGATGATTCCAGTTCTCTCTTTGTATTATCGTTATTACGCTATTGTGCTGCTGAATTATATTATTTGATATTTTTGCGAGAAACACTCGGTTCGCTCATTGACATCATCAGTATGAAGTACAAATCTCCACTTGTCGGACCAAACGTGCGTAATCCACATTTTTCTACTCTGAAATTATCTCCCTAGTTCCTGTTTTCCTCTCACTTATGACATGAGAAAATTTAAGGTAGATGTTCATAGGAATCTATCGGCAATTCATTATTCCTGTATCCATCCTCCTAAGTGTTCCTGAGTGCTATAGCACGATAGGCCAAATTTAGCCTGTTCAGGTCCACAATCATAAAAAAAAAACTATGAAATTGAGGGAATCCTAGCCATTAGTTCCAGTAGCATATATAAAACATTACATAATCATTTAGCCACGAAAAAGGTTTGTTTTAGTTGGCCCTTACATAATTTGACGAAATCTCAAAAAGATGCTCGTGTCGATTGGTGCATACAAATGCTTAAGAAATACAATGTCGGTGCTTCAAAAGATGTATATAAGATTATAACAGGTGACGAATTATGGATATATGCCTACGAGACGGAACGTAAACAGCTGTCGACTGTGTGGGTGTTTCAACAAAAGTTGTTCGCGCTCGAATTTTTTTATTTATTATTAATTTTAGACGTTGACAAATTTATGTAAATGATTTTTATAGGATATGCTTATATTTATAGGACATTGCAGACAATAAATTCGTCGAAAGCCAAATTCAGAAAGTTCTAGTTGGTGCAGTGCTAAAATACGCGCATAACCTCGAAAAAAGCGTTTAAATAATAAACAAATTTCTACCAAACAAAATTTTTTTATTTTTTATTTTATGCAATTAGGTATCCAAAATTATGAAAAGATCATCTATGCATTATTAATAATTATTTAAGCTCTATTGTTTGGTATCCATACTATACAAACCATAAGGCTTCTTTAGAAGTAGTCCAAAGAAAGTTTCTTACGTTTAAAATTGATGGGACATACTCAGCAACTGGTATAGATCAGGAAGTATTACTAACTAGGTTTAACATACAATCTCTTGAAAGTCGGAGAGAGATTGCGAGTGTAGTGTTTCTCTATAAGTTGCTTCAAGGCCATATTGATTTTCCGTATCTCTTCTCGCTCCTAAATTTTCATGTTCCGCGTAACTCTGTACGTAACACTAGAACTTTGTATCATCCACGACCGAACACTAGCATTCTTCTTAAATCATATGTCTCTGTTATGTGTAATAATGCGAATAAAATTGCTAGCGTATGTGGCCTTAATACTTGCTCTGAATTAGAAATAAAGGCATTATCGTACTATTTGCAGTGTTAAATATTACTTTTGATCATTATTATTGTTTTTTTAAATTAAATTTTTAAAGTGTTATACTGTACTGTCTTAGCAGGGACTAAAGTAACATTATTTTGTCTTGATTTGTCTTTTTAATTGTAGAGAGTGCGGAACTCATTTTTTTTACATGTATTTGTTAGACATATCTGCATATATTATGTGCTTTCGAATGTCTTAAACATTTTTCTGTAATTGGATTTAGTTCTGTTGGGCAACAAACTGCTATTATTATTATTATTATTATCACACCTCATTGTACGTTTTCTTTTTATGTACAACACCCTGTATCTCTGAAACGAAGCGATTTAAATAAAAATCCTATTTGGAAATTTTCTTTACCTTGATGTTACCCTCATTAACTGATTTTCAGATCGAAATAGTGAACCAGTGGCGTACGTGTTGTAGTACATAAAATCAAATTGTCTTCTTTATCTTAGAAACGAGCCGCCAAATCACAAAATTGCAAGTGACCTTATTCATGTATATTGAGCTGACAAATTCGGAAATGGACGCAAAATTCGAGTACATCCGGTGGGGTAGAAGTGTAACCTGAAAAACCTTTTCGGCGTGGCCGTATTTCCGCCACTATATAGAGTAATTGAGCATAGCGAGAATAAGAGTATGACTCGTGAAGAAAGTGGGTAAATTACATAATATCAGATTGTCTGTTTATATAGTTCCTGAGAAATCAAAATAAAAGAAAAGTTTTCGAAAGTTCAACAACCTTTAGCTCGAAGATGGTGGCCTTCTTTGGAGCATATGGTTCATTTGACAAAATTAGCGTAGTTTTAAACAAAGAATATCTCTTAGAAATTCTGGCAGACATTTTTGAAGCACAGTGTGTATATAATATATATATATATATATATATATATATATATATATATATATATATATATATATATATACATAACGTGAGGCAATGAATTTAAGGTAATTGTATGTAAATTAAACCAAATAAATGGATAAGATGTGCTTTAAGACGAATTACATTTATAACCCCGTTTAAGTTTTCGTAGTTTAAAAGAACATTATACTGCTTAATTGTTGTGAAAAATATACTACAGATATAGCGTACATAAGCTAAAGATTGTCTGTCCCTTTAAAAAATTTCCTTTTATACTGTCCTGTCGACGTCACTCAAATGATTGTTGTATTTCCGTAAAAAACTGATTCTTGCTGATAAAACAGGTTATATAAAGCGAAAATAACGTTTTAGACCTTACATTTAACACCACCGCGCAACGTGGAGGACCGTCACCGTGCTTTACCCCAAGGAATGACAAGAGAGCACCTATTTTAAGCTATAGAGCAAAACTTATCGCACTTGGAAAGCTATATAATTTTTAATTCGATACCATAGCATAACTATTTGAACTCGGGCGGACACCAAACTAAATATTTTTCTCCCTAAATAGGAGATATAAGGAAAGCGTAATTAAACATAGTATATAATTTTTACGAGTAGTTGATTAAATTGTGCAAAATGGTTTATAAATTACAACGTTATTTGACTCTCAAAAATCTCTAAAACTTTCCACCTATGATGAAATTCAATTTTACGAAGAAAATCCATTTAGTGATCCAATTTACATGGAGATCTATAAAGCGTATAACAAACTTTCGAAATCTGTTCTGGACGTTAATATAATCAAAAAAACATTTCTTGAACCTAGGTCCTATTTCCTTAGTTAAGGAATAACAAGAATTCAAAGTTTCGTTAGTTAGATTTTAAATAATTACTCATCATTTTCTTGTCATATAGGCACAAAGTTAGTATCTAATAATTATTATGTTTTGTGAAACTGTAAATTAAACAACAATTTAATGCAAACATGTCGTTTCAGTCCAGCCGACTATGCCGATATCGTTTTTATGTTTGGTTACCATAACGGTAATACAATATCTTTACGTAGTAATGGAGGTAATCATGTTGTGGAAGGTACTGTTGACCATAAGGAAAATGTAATAAACGCTGTTCTGAACGACAGTCCAACGCTTAGTACTAGACGAATTGCAAAGCACTTCCACCTTTCTCAGAACTTTGTGTAAAGTATACTACACCGCGTGAAAATGTGCTCTTATCACATTGAACGAGTTCAGACCTTACAGTTCAAATATTATGCCCGACTTGTGGTGTTCTGTACCTGATTGTTACGTAATATTGCCGAAACTTTATATTTTGTAATTTAAATATTGTATACTGATAAGGCTAAATATTCGAGGGATGTATTCATTCTAGCAACAACTACCATTTATTGTGTCTCCAAAATATTCATGTTACCATTCAATCAGTACTCAAGCATCTTATTAGTGTATTGGCATTTTTAACAATAGGTTACATGATGTGGAAGTTTTTGGTAACAGGCTGAATGCAGACGGACAATCACTTTCTATATAGAAAAGACTGTGAGGTGCTAGAAGATAGTCTTCTTCATACTCAGCAGCAAATGTGGTAACAGCACTATGGAATTCAGCGCGTTATGGAATACTTGTAGATAATTATGCATTATGTTAACAGATGGATTGGTCGGGGGGTCCTATCACTGGACCTCCGAGATGTCCAGATCTGAATCCTTTAGATTTTTACCTCTGGAGTCACTTAAAACAGCAGGTCTACCAAGTCCCTACACTTGCTAACGATTATTCCAAAAAATATTGATTTGTTCGTTTTTATGACTACATGGTTCGCAGGTGTCGTACTTGTATTCCGGCTCAACTGCACATTTTGAGCAAATTATGTAAGTCGATGACTTTATCTTGTCTTGCAGTATGCATTAAGTAATAAAATGTTTTTAAATACATGAAGAAAAAGATTACCTTGAGTGGGATTTGAACATACTTTGCTAGAGTTGGTTTAAATCCCACTTGAGGTAATCTCTTTCTTTCGGTATTGTAAAAAAACAGTTTAATTACATAATTTACATGTGAACGTCTATACGCTCGTTAAAAAGAATAACTTTTATTATTATCAATGTTGGTGCAGCCTTAGAGGCATTGGTACTTACTAAGTCATTTCTTCACTGATGTAGGGTTGATGAAAATCTTACGGCTATGAATATACAAAATCAGCAGAACAACTGGGCAATGATGCAGGATTTCCCAAAAAGGTTTACTAAAGACACAGATAGAAGTTGTTTGACTACGAAGCAGAACAGTAACGTACAAGAAAGTGAACTTCAGTGTAGATTTTTACAACTTAATTCTCAATATACTAACAAAATTCATAACATACTTCTTACTATTATCTAAGCCTTCTAAGAGATAGTAAGAAAGATGTTTGAATATCGTTTCATACGTAGGGTTCGATGGCGTTGGCATTTTAGCAAATCTACATCACATGGTTATAAGCCAAAAGGAAGTCGTGTGATTACGAAGCAGAGAATCATTCTACAATTTTTGTATTTAAATTAATTCAATTACAAAAGAATTATTTCTATTTCAGCTCTGAGCGAAGTTCAGCATAGCGGAAAGCTTTCAAATGCTACCCTACTACTATTCTAATTTAATTTCCAAATAGAACTTTATTGATAAAGTGAATCATGCTTTACTTACAGGAGAATACAGAAAATAGTACTGATATATTGTTTGAAAATATAAAGAATATAACGTATATAAAGGATATTTTTCCTTACTATATCTTGCTATAGAAGAAATCGTGGAATTAACAAAGAACATTTTCGAGCGACGATTTTTCATAACGTCAAACATGACTTAAGCTGTGCACAAGGTATTGAGGAAATCGACGAAGCGTTTGGTGACAAGTCCACTATAAAATGGTGGTATAATGAATTTAAATGTGATCAACTTGTCCTTAAATACTAAAAACGGCTGTTACCGAAACCAATATTGGTCTTGCTTAGAACATGAATGAAGAAGATCGTCATGTTACTATAAGGATTGAAGCTACTCTAAATATTGGCGTGAAAGCAATTAACACCAGTTTACACAAGCATTTGAAGATATGTAAGCTTGATTTCAGTTTAAAATGCAGATTGTGCGAGTTGGTGCAGATCTACACTAGGTCACTTTGACAATGGATCGAATCATTTGGTGTACATCATTACAGGCGGTGAAACTTGATATACTGCTATGATCTTGAAATAAAGCAGAAATCGGCAGTTTGTGTCTTTGATAATGTAATAAAGGTCGTTCGTGAAATAAAAAGTTGGTCTCTACACTTTTTAAAATTATTGTGAATGTCTTTACTGTAGGTCAGGAGAATCGCCGTACTATTAAATTCTGAATGGTACACCACGGTTTGTTTGCCGCAAGTTTTCCAAAATGTTCGTGAACAGCGCCCAAGGAAAAGGATCATCTTACATCTGCTCGAATAATTGAGTATTTGAATGCCCAAAATATTGCCAGACTTGACACATAATGATTTCTTTTTATTTCCGCGAGCAAAGGATAAGTTACAGGGTTTATCTTTACATCGCTTGAAGAAGCGGTTGATTCACCTAAAAATGGAATAAAGAAACTGACCTAGTAAGATTGGAGAAAATGTTTTGCAGACTGACTTCCCTAGAAGAAAAAAGCCATTGAACTATAAATCAATGTTTTTCACTAATAAATGTTTTGCTTAAATATGCTCTCTCGAAAGGAACAGCCCTCGTATTCAAATGAGTACCTGTAATTAATTCATTTCTAAGCTGCCCAAATTTGCACAATTGAGCAAAATGTAAAAGTATTCCAGTACCTACTAAAGAGGGGACGGATGTCAAGATACCCACAACTGTAGGTGTATAGTACATTGGTCTTTGTTTATTTCTAACACATGGAGCATGAAGTGTAACATTTTGTTTGGTCGCATTATTTTGTAAATTGGTAAACAGTATCCATGCGTAAATATAGGAATACGTCACTGGTAAGGGTTTAAAATAAGTTGCGAATACACTAAGGTATTTTGTATAAATATAACGTAAATCGTATAGTCAAGTTCAATTTAAGTTACAATTTGACATTCAAAATTATTGAATGAATTTTGAAACGAAATATAAATTAATGTTTCCATTAAAAGCCAAATTAACATCAGTTCGAAATCATATGATTTGACAAATCTTCACTGGCCAACTTACGACTTATTTTAGTTTGAAGGCCAATTATAGAAGCGCCACTTATCGATAAAAGTTATTGAAAATTCACGAAGATTGTAAAAAACATGAATAAAATTAAGCAACATTTGAAAGAGCATGTTGTGGTCAATTAGGATTTAGCATTAATTTTGCACATAACTGTTGCGACGATTTGAATTTGGTAAAAATAATTTTGATGTCACTTTTGAAAGTGGAACCTGCACATTTTCACGTAAAATCAATTAAAGGTTGATGTAATCGATTTTGATTGAAAAAAAGTAATTAAGTATTTAAAAATTTAATGTCAACAAGTAATCGTTGACCATTAATGACAACAGCGGCCATTTTAAAAAAGTTGTCAAATAAAAATGGCGTTAATTATTAAAAATAAGGTCAATTAAATCTATTAGTGATTGTGAGAAAAAGTTTAAAATGCCAAAACTCAGATAAAAAGAAACTGGATTAAAATTATAGATATTGTGTAAGCGCAGTTATTTTAAAATTTTTTGTTATTGAATTAAAAGTTCAGTAAATACTGTGTATAGTGCATAAGTGAACAAGTCTACATTGACAAAGGATTGTTCTACGCTCACTTTCTTTGAAAGTAATAAACAAATAAATAATTCGCTTGACACTAATAATAGAACTGAAGAAAGAATTGATCTAATCCATAATTAGATGGTTATAATCGAAAGGCCAAAGGATTGTTAAACTGTATTTAAACTTGGAATTTAACAATCAAGTAAGTGAATGTAAACGTTTTAAATTGTAATATGCGTTTGAACGCCCTGTGTATATACGTATTTTTGTTCTCGTTTCTTTTTCTATTGACTAAACTCTCGTACATGTTGAAAGAGTAAATTGACGTTCTTTCAAAATTATATTGATATATCGCTTCCCTTATATTGTATTTCGGATAAGAATTTGTCGTATTTAGTTTAAAATGAAGTTCGATGTTAGAATTAATTTACATTAGGATTGAAATCTTATAAATTTTCGTATGGTTTAAAATGAAAAGCGCAGTTTGTGATTGAGATAAAATTCCAAATTGGTTTTCATATTTAGTTTCTGGTGCCAAAATTCTATTGCAGTCCATTTTACCGATTTATTTTCAATTAAAAATCATCATTATAGGAGAAGGCAATATTTAGCTGAGTTACAAAAAGTACTAAGAAAAAATAACTTAACGATATCTACTTGTCTCGATTGGTGTGAAACCTGACGTTGCTTTTGCACTCTGAGGTATCCTTTAGGATTACAGTTCGTAGCATGACGTAATTTCTCTTGATCATTTACGGGAAGGGGCATATCATTTCTACCGCGTTTCATAATGTATGAGCAGTATGATTGGTTGTCGTTTTTAAAATGAAGTATGGCGTAACTGAAGAAGATTTGAATGTATGTCCTCAGTATTAGAATAATGCCGTAAGGGCCAAGGCTCGTTTGCGCTTTGTCGTATACACGAATCTTGGTGTGTGGAGGTAGTGAAATATTTACGCCCTCCTTGGTGGTTAAGTGAAGCTATCGTGGATTATTTTGTGCCTTCTCGCCTCCTGGAGTATCTATCGTATCGGCGTCGTACATAGCGACATATTCTGGTCCATGGAATTTCGATTCAGTGTAGATTGGTACTGGCCCTAACTCCTTTCGAGTGCTATCGCGCCTTGTTTGCGGATCAAAAGTAAATAGTTCAGGTAAAGTAGATGGTTCTAGCGTCAGTTGATGTTGACGACTTCGTGTAAGTTGCTAAGGGCATAACAAACAATTATCGCTGTAAATAAAGAAAGCTTTTATTTTAAGTATAACCATAATATTCGTCAAGGACTTTGTAAATATCGTTAATATGAACACTCCGTTTAAATAAATACACCGAATTTTAAGTTTGAATGCGTAAAATTAATCAATTAACGCTTTGTAAATAGTTGTGCATTTACATTGAATCAAATGAAGAATTAGTTAACGTAGTTTTGGTTGAAGTAACTGTCATAAATTAAGTTCGAGTAAATATGAATAAGATTTGTCGTTTGTAAAATTTCACTTGGAAGGTGTTGTAGGTATTATGTAAGGTAACGTCTATTTTTTATTTTTGGTGACAATAAGAAAGTGTGTTTTTTTTTTGTGTTTATGTGGGAGGATGCAAACGCTTGCTTCTGTAATCTACCGTATATGGGCCCTTCAGGAAATTTTGGAAACAGGCGTATTCATCCCGACAATTTATTGCTTATATCCTGATTTTTTTTTTTTTGTTGTGCAACTTCTGTGTATCGAAAATTTGTATTACCGATATTTTGTATTATTTCTGTTGTATTTAATAAAAGGTATTTGTGTGTAATCCATGGTAACTGGCCTTAAAGGGCCTTGCAAGCGCCAGTTGAATTCTATTAGTTTTTTTCTAGATTTCTTGTTTTGGAATTGCGAAATTTAATGTTTTTTTAGGCAACTGTATCAAAATTTGAGATGTAAATGTCATAATATACTACGATTGTTAATGTTTACAACTGTTTTATTGATAAATATTAATCTATTGTGATTGTCCTTTGTGCTACACTTTTGACGTAAAGGAATAAAAACCTTTTGATTCACATTTAGGATTGCTAGTAACTGACTTCATTTGAGGAAAGTTATTTAAGTTTTTTTAAGTAATTAATTAAAGGTAAATTATTGAGGAATGAGATTCATTATGGTTTGACGTAATGCATTTAGATAACATAGTATGAGTTTGCTGGCCAAACAGCTGATTGTGTTTTTTTTGTGCATACGAGGGTATCTCGAAACGTTGGGAGATATCTTTGAAGTATTTTTATAGGTATCGACTTGATTTGCCGAACAGGTAAGCGATTATAATTGTTTGTTATGGCAGCTAGGTAACTTATTTTGGAATTTAGGTATTACATCCCGATATCGACATTTGATAAATTTTAGAATTTCATAGATTTGTTCACGTTTGTTTAGTTTGTGGTGACGTATATTTTTCGTCTTAATTGGATAATTAAATTGTTATATTTGCAGTTATTCTTGGATCAGTTAAGCTAATAATTTTTGACGTAGATTTATCGAAATATTTAGTAAGTTTTGGGTTTTATTTCGCATTTTAATATTTAAACCCTAAGATTTTATTGAAGTTTAGGTGAACCCGGCGTTAATATTTCTGGAGTAGACTTTTTCCCTGTTAGGCCAATATAACATCAGTTAAGGACGTTTTCCCGCTATAAATGATTTTAACAGGTGGCGCCTTTTGTCTTTATCTAGTTGATTGAATTATATACAAGATCTTGTAAAATTTAAATTCTGTCCTCACTAGGTTATGATGTTTTTAATTTGTATTGCGTTGTGACCGTTCTCAATTTATAATTATGTAATGCCATATTGATTGTGATTTTAGTAACTGACCCTATACAAAATCATCAATATTGTATATTTTACTGTCAAAATATTTTATTTCTTTCTATTAAAAAAAATTAAATAAACTTGCGTTTTGCCTACGAAATACGTTAAAATTTCAACATTAACTTTAATTTCCACACAATCTGGAATTTATCTGTTGTTCGAAGTTAAATAAATTAAGTGTGATCTACATGTACATTTCCAAACTTAATACAGAACAAATATTTAAATTTCTAACGCTGACCTAATTCGATTTAAACCATCAATAGGGGTTACAGATTATCAAAGCTTCAAATTAAACACTTCAATTGTGTACAAATTTATTAATAACCTTCTTAATTCAATACAACTGTGATTCTTATAATTACCTACATACCATGCTACCGATTGCCTTAAACTAAAAAAACATAAACAAGGTTCAATGGCCAATTTAAAATACTCAAAAGATATGTTTATACAAATAATATGTATAATAAATAGAAAAAATTGAATTTTGCATTAGCACGCGACCAGTGCCATTGATATTCCAACATCCATCACTGTTTTAATAATTGAGGCGCGATTTAGAACACTTCAATCAGATAATAATTGCCACACACCTATGTTTACTTTTCAGATGTAAAATGAAGAAAATGACAATTTGATTATTATAATTTGACAATTTTAATAAAATTTGCGCTTACATAGACAGTATATTTATATTAGTACATTAAATTTTTATAGACAATTGAAACAATACTTTTGAATTACCAATTATGCAGACCAAGTCTCAGCATTTAAATACATTTTTTAACTAATCCTACTAATTAAAATACTTACCTTTTGAGGAATTACATCGTGTATCTCTTTATTAATCTTATCTATAGATTTAAACGTTATATGAAAATATGAAGACTATTTGAACGGATTCATTAATTACCGTATGTTTCTTGTAATTCTTCAAAATGGCCACAGTAATTCGTTCAAAAATTGCCTCGTGCGGTGATCATTTGGAAACTAAACTTTCTTTTCTCAAAAATTCCTTGAATACTTAAACTTTCCTCTCTCGTGCATCTTTTCAAATTAGCCAATAAGAAAAATTAAAAAGGTGAAATGGTCTTCTATTTCTATTGATCGAAATGGACTATTAATTTTTAATTTTTCTGTTAAAACTTTAAAACTACATCAAGTATTATCTTTTGGCCATATTTTCTCAAAAATAAATGCGTGTTAATTTATTGTAGTCCTATGCAACTTTAATCAAATTTAGTAATTTGCAATTTATTCCTTTCAGTGGCGTAGCTTATCTAATTTTTGTTTTGTTTGCTAGCCGTTGGCTTAATCAGGGTGTGACTCGTAGAATAATGATGACAATTACCTGATCGTGATAAACACACTATTTATAACCTATTTTTATATAATGCTAGATGAAATACTTAACAACCAACAATAAACAAATAATAACACAAAAATAATAATAAATCGAGGGATCCTCCAGCTGGTCACTACCTGGACTGGTTCGAGCGTCAGGAAGTCCGGTAGGAGCTTCTTGGTGGGTACTTCATCTCTATGGATTGGATAATTATAAATTAGTAATAGGGGAAGAGAAGAAAATACTTATTATTTTGTAATTCAAAATATATAATCGATTGTTAATAATTTACCACGTAATCCTCGTAGTAGACTTGGGTAATTAAAATATGGATGAAAATCCGGTATTAATTACTACAGGAAATTTAGATTGGAAAGAAATCAATATTTTCTTGTTCTCTAAGTTTTAGGAATTTACGACTAAAGTAGCTGACATATGGATATGCGAAGAACATTTATATAAATGTATTCCAAGAAGAACACAATAGGGACTGGTAACGAGGGTAATGGCTCTTCTATTTTCTATAGAATGAATTTAGTTTACTAGGTCAGCCTGTGCTAGCCCGATTTTGCTTATGAACGAAAGAGATACTAATTTTATTTACGTAGTTTTGAATTTAACTTCTGCATTTTGCCACAATCATTTTAATAATGCAAGAAGAACGTAGTATGAAATAACACGATTGTAAGCTACAGAAAATGTGAAGATAAAACGGTTAGTGGTTTATCTCCACCACTTCTACCAATGCGATAAATTCGTATCTATATTAAAAACGTATAAGAGAGGTTTTATATTTTATTTACGATTTGCGATTTATTCCTATCGCTTCAAAGAAAAAATACAGGGAGTACCTTTGAAAATTAGATCGAAATTCTACTTTATAAAAATTGATTTAAATTAAGGGAATTTATTTATTCCGTCAGGAAGCGGGTTGGAATACTTTATCAAGCATATTGGATACGAGACGCAGGTGGTATCGTATAAAATGATTGGAATTTAATTATTCCTTCCGGAAGCGGGTTGTAATACTTTATCAAGTATTCTGGATACCGAACGTAGGATGTTTCGTATTTAATGACAGGAGTACAGGATTAATTTACGGTCACATGTATAAAGGTTTTAACAGGATTGTCTTACAGAAACGGAATTTTTTGGAGATTATCACGAGATTGTCTCTCTGAAGGCTTGACTGATCTGCCAGATCGTTTTTGTATATGTTAGGTACTTGGCGATAGGATAGGTTAATTATTTAAACGGGCATACGCTCTTTGGCGTACACCTTTCAGACAAGCAAAGGTAGGAGGATACCGACACAAGAGTATACCTTGTGGACATTCCCTGAGTAATTCTCAATGCTTTGCAGGCGACAATCTAAAATCAAAGAGTAGAATTTTGTGTGTTAGGATGTGTTTGTTTACTATGGGAATACTACCGAGTAAGTTTTCAGTGTACAAGTATGGTGGTGTTTAGCAGAATGGATCGATTAATAATCAGCCAAGGCTGGTGAACATGATCGGAAAATTGTGTAACTTGTAAATGGTATAACGGCTTCCGATTCCAACTAGGTTGGAATTAAGGCAGGTTAGAGGTAAATGTAATGATCGGAGAAAATAAGAGCCAGGAAAGAAGTCTGTGAAGACTTCAGTGAAGAAGTTTTAGTCGAAGACGACTTCAGGAAAAAAGTCAAGCCGGCGAGGGCTTCACGAAAGAAGTTGAAGTTGAAGACGACTTCAGGAAAACAAGTAATTAATTTCGTCTCGCGCTTACGCTTATACTGGGTGTAAATCAAATAGGGGCCACCCCTATAACTTTTCAATTGGTCGTTAGATTTTGATGGGTTACATTAGAGCCAGTTTGGGATTTTTTTACATAAAAAAAACATGACCGACTTCTGGAAATGACACAAAAGCTGAAAATTTAAATGGCACAACCTGTATATTTTTACATGTTTCTACGGCTTCAAATACATACAGTTCATCTACCAAATGTCAACTCAGACGCCATTTTACTTTAACAAAGTCAGCTTCAGGAGTATGTTGTATTAATAAAAATTAGAAAATTAAAAATTACTACTTTACTTAGGAACTAAGGAAATTACTATGCACATCGTTTTATTAGTACTTGAAAGAGCTATTTAATATACAGGGTGGCTCAAGTATGTTTCTATTGGGAACAGTGAGTTTTAGTTAAAAAACCGTAATTTATAAATTTGATCATTAACAAAATTCACAAAAATTAATTATTAGGAAAAATAATATTGTGGGGGTAATTGTACGTCAATTATCTATAATGTAGATGACGTCACGATGCCCTAAAATTAAAAAATTAAAAAGAAATAAAATTAACATTTGACAGATGAATTGTATCTATTTGAAGCCCAAATATGTAAAAATATACAGGGCGTTCCATTTAAATTTTCAGCTTTTACGTCACATCCGGTGAAACCGGAAGTCGGCCATATTGTTTTTTTATGCAAAAATGCCAAACTGGCACTAATATAACCCACCAAAATTTGAACAAAATCTAACGGCCCGTTCAAAAGTTACAGGGGTGGTCCCTGTTCGATTTACACACGGTACCTATAGTACGCGATCTAACGTGATTGGGTGAGATAATGGAGGTGGCGCGTTGGTGGGGGAATATTTTTAAGTAAAACAAGAGGATAATTAAATAATTCATTTAAGGATTTTGGGATCTTTACAATACTTTACAAATTTTGTGCCAAATGCGCACAAAGCATACTCCCACAACAATTAACACAAACACAGCCGTGATGCACCATGATATGTACACCACGGCCAAGGGCTATATGGCTTTGTTCCTAAGAAATGGTTCTGCGAAAGTCATTCCCCACCAACCGCTACCAAAGGCACATTCAATCAACGCGTGGAGCGGTACATGTGACGTTGGGAGGTCCTGTAACCACGCCCCAAGCGAACCTTTACAAATTGATGCCGCCTCCTGATTTCTACCACATTCACATCGACAAAATTAAAATATAAACTCACATTTAACCCAAAAAACAAAAATGTAAAATCAGAAATCCGGTATATAAATAGCAAATCAGTAACTCAAATCAATACGCTTAATTACAATAGCTAAGATACTATGTATTACGCCCTTATTTGTCTAAACAAAATAAACATAAAACTTCCTTCTGTTTCAAGTACACATAATACTCAATTTCAATAATGAAAGTATAATAGTTCTCAATTCAAAAAATAACTACCTTATATACAGCGTGTATTTTAAAATCACCGACAAACGAAAACTGAAGATTCTATGACTCAAAATAAGACAAAAATGATCATAAACGCTTTTCCGAAAATGCTTCTTAACAGAGATACAGGTTGATTCAAAAATACTTTTTTTAAGTTTTTTTAAGATTCCTCAAAACTACAAAAGATATTACACTAAGATTTGGTATACCTAAATGTCTAATTAAATACAATTAATCAGGTGAGTTTGAGTCAACTGACTCCATCCAGTGGCGTAGAATATTTTCAAGTTAATCAGTTTAAGTAAAAAAACGCACGCCCCTGGTTTTTGAAGAAATATTTTTTGATAGATTCAACATTTAATTCTGCAAATAAAATCATACTTAGTATTTTTCGATTCGGCACCCGTTTTGAAATATTTTGCATTAACATAAACGACCACATTATTCAATAAAAATCAAAATTTGTTTTATTTTACAAAAAAATAACTCAGTTAACTATTAGGTACGTTATTGAAGAGATACTGAAGGAATCAAAAACAAAATAATAATTATTTCTATACATATTGTTCAAAATGTCCTCCTTCCTTTTGAATGCAAGCTTGTATTCTTCTTAGCAAATGAAACCTAACACGCTGAAAAATTTGTGGCATAGCCCTAACCTCATCGCATGCCATCTGTATGCGATTCCAAAGTTGCTCTCGATTATCAATTTGAACAGAATAGACACAAGTGTTCAGATACGACCACACAAAAAATCCAATGGGTTTAAATCTGGCGATCGTGCCGGCCACGGTACTCATTCCTCGTCCAATACAGCGTCCAGGGAACCATGCATTTAAAAATTCTCTGACGTTTCGTGTAGAATGTGGTGTGCACCATCATGCATGAAATATATGTTCATTCTAACATCTAAGGGTACGTCGTCAAACAATTCTGGCAAATCTTCTCTCAAAAATTTAAATAGAATTCGTCAGTAAGTCTTTGAGGAAAACGGATAGGTCCGATTAGGTGATCGTCTAGTATACCTATCCAAATATTATCGCTAAATCTATGTTGGTGAGCTGTAACCACAGTTGGATGCTGATTTTCATCTAACCATTTGTGGGAATTATGCAAGTTTATTATTACATTTCGGGAAAAATACGTTCATCAGTGGTCAATAAGTTTCTAACAAATTGTACATCTTCAGCATTTTTATTTAAAACCATTCGCAAAATTCATTGGACGAGGATGGTCAGCAGGCAATAATGCATGTACTTTTTGTAGGTGAAAGGGATGTAAATTTTGTTCTCGTAAAACTTTCCAAGACTTGCTTTGCGACACCAAATTCTAAACCTAACTCACGCGTACTTATTGATGAATTTTCATAAACTCTATCTAAACTTTGTTCCTCAATTTCAACTGGTACACGACCATTTCGTCCGAAATTTTTCTTTCCTTTTAAACTTCCATACTCTAACAAGTTACGATGAACGGTTCTAAACGTAGTATATGTGGATGTCTTCTATTTGGAAATCTTTGTTCATAAAGTCGAGCAGCTGCACGAGCATTGCAATTAGTATTACTATAACATAAATGCATATCGACCAGTTCTCGTTTGGAATAACTCAATTTTTAATTGTACTTAATTAGACATTTAGGTGTACCAAATCTCAGTGTAATATCTTTTGAGTTTTGGGGAATCTTAAAAAGTATTTTTAATCAACCTGTATCTCGGTTAGGAAGCATTTTCGGAAAAGCGTTTATGATAATTTTTGTCTTATTTTGAATCATAGAATCTCCAGTTTTCGTTTGTCGGTGATTTGAAAATACACCCTGTATAAATGTTTCTTCTTCAGGTGATTTAATAGGCATTTGTATAAAGCCGTGCAAGTTGGATCTTTATTTTTGATCTTAAGAGAAGTATGAAGAACTTTGTAAGCAATCAAGTAGTGACAAGCTTAAGCGGTTTACGAATTCTAAGATTTTTCAAAACTAATATTATGAACTTCTGATAATGAAAATTTTTCTTCACGGTGACATTGAGAAATATGAATATTCAGTCGTTTCTTAGTTTTGAAAGATTTTCGAACTGAACATAGCTTGGACGGAAATCATGTTAATATTCATAGATGGACCGATGTCCACACTTTGAGGTATCGCATTTTGCTTTATATCTGAAGAGGGCCCTTGTCTTACAAGATACTTTGCACATGTTTAGTTTCCCTAAACTAGATTGTGAATTGTAACTCCACTGTTGACGTTTTTACTTTTTAAGTTATAATTTGGAAACTGAGAACATAGATGGTCCTGCTTTCCATAACTCTTGGATACATATGGAGAAGCTTGTATCCACCAAAAGTTACTAAGTCAAAGTACTAAGAGAATAATTTCCGCTAGGTCATTTACTTAATCGTTACGTAATACCCAATTGTTACCTCATTGTAACTACAATCAAGATAAAGCAAAAAATTTAATACGTAATAGTTGAATCAAAGCTTGTCGACAAAGTATAATTGATTTGAAAAATGGTAGGTGTTGCCAATTTACTTCTTTCTAGTAATTAAAGCCTTTTACAATTCTCTTAGTAACTTCATTGACAATAAATACAAGTGTGCTGGACTTCTGTTTGACTTGACTAAATCATCAATTCTTGTTGAACAATCTTTATAGATATGGTATTCAGGCACCTGCTCGTGAGTTGGTGCTTTCATACTTATTTAACAGCACGAAAATTGTTAACATTGTACAGAATAATAAAATTTTCTTTATAGAGTTCTAATAATTGCAACAAGACTACCCCAACGGATCATGTTGGGCCTTCTTTAATTTTTTGTATTCTTGAATGACAGAACTGCATACGTCCAACAGCTATCAATCCTTATTCGTTGACGACAGATCCGTTTCTGTTGGGAGTCCTAACTTAAATACTTTACCGAATTCACAAAAGGAAATAAACATTATTATTATGGTGCTAATTATACTAGTGGTAAATGTTCAGTCGATTTCAAGGGCTGTTGTTATGAGAAAAACACCTTTAGAGGCAGCATAAGAAGTTTTTAAATTTATATGTTACCAAATTACAAATTTTTCACAAAATAAACTGACAAATTTTATGACATCCATTTTAAATATATGTTTCGATTTTACATATCCCACAAGAGCTTCTATGGGTTGTAACGTTCAGTGACATGTATTATTAGCTTTTAGGTACACAGACTGATGAAGGAGATACAGAAGAAGATATTCTCGACAATAATATTGCCTTTCCTACCGATGTTGTTCGATCCATGGAAGGTAGGTTTGAGTCTGAATCAAATTCAGAGGATTCCAAAGATGAGGAATGGAATATTCCTTTGGCTCAGTTGCAGACAAAAATGAACCAAAAAGTATCCAAAAAATTCAATGCCGCCAAGTTGGACTGAAGATTTTATTAGTATTTCTATGCCGAGTTGAAATGGATTCGATGATTGCCTAGATATGCTCAAATATGATGTATGTGGATCCAGCCCAGTCGAGATTTTTGAAAAATTTTGCAGCATGGAAGTGTATGATCATATTATGTGACAAACAAATATGTATCCAACGCAGAAAAACGACCACTCATTTCTTGTGTCCTGTTATGGCATGAAATTGCTTATTGGTATTCTTTTACTCACGGGATACTACAAACCACCTGGCGAATGTTTTTATTGGACTTTAGATGATGACTTGCATGTGCCACTTGTTTCTCTTGCTTGTAACAACCCATTTTGAGTTGTATTAAAATATATCGTAATTTAGGTCTTTCGTTCATTCAGTTGTAAATATAAAAAAAAAATTTTAATTATTTTTGCATTATAGCTATGAGGTAGGCAACTTAATTTGCATTTGGTGTAACTTAAGTGCATATGTTCTTAAGGGTATATACTTCTTAAAGGTTTATACTCCCACTTTAAATTATTCTGCTCATACCTTTTGCGCACCGCTATATCATCATCCAATTTCAAAGGGTCCATTTTTTTCACTTCCTGATGAATGTTGTGTTGTTAGGAAGCTTTTTTTGGTTTCCACCTAAATTTTGTGAAAGTGCCATTGATTTAATGGTTAGATATATTTTAACGCATTATACAAAAAATCAAAACATTTGCTCTTTGCAGGCACTTTCTTTTATTTTTACTTTGATTTACACTTTGATTACTTTTACTTTTCTACTTTAATTACATTTGGTTTTACGATTGCAATTTTTGCATTCAAAAATTCAAGAAAATGCAATAAACAATTTCAATAAAATAAATTTATTAGAAGGAAAATTACATTTATGGGTGTGGTTTACCCCGTAGAGTGTTATTTCGAGATATTGCGTAATGTTGATGCCTAGATGACATCACCTTGGTTTGCATTTCCGCATTTATTTCTGTAATACCAGGGATTCTCAAGAAGTATTATATTTAGTGACCGGTATTTATATCAATAACTTAGTAGTTTAAGGTTATTACAATTAGTTTTTAAGATATATTTTATATAATTCTAACTTTAAATATTTAATAAACATAGTTTGTATATTTTTCATTATTTTACATTTTGATAAAATTTTTAGTGTAGACCTCGGTTTAGTTATTCTAAGCATAATTAAAAAATTACTTGGCGTCCGAGATCTTTTTTATTAGTGTTACATTGCATTTTTATTATTTATGTTCAGTGGAAGTAATCAAGCCTAAATTATGGCAATTAAGCAAATCCAAAGATTGACCCACCCTAGGTTAATCTACCGACTGAATCAAAGGAATTATTTTTGGTGAATGGTTTGTATCTCCAGTTAGTTTAACGATTTGTTTGGAGAACGATTTAACTCATTCATTTATACATTTTTTATTATACTTGACCTTCACCATTTTATATTATATATTATATCAAGAAACCGATACCAAGAAATGGAAAAATATATTCACTTGGCGAACAACAATATGTTCGATAATGACAAAATGGCAAAAGTTTTAACACTCATGAATTTATTGAGTCAAAGGTTTGGACAGTGGGGAATATTTCATCAAAACCTATCATTCGATGAAGCTATGGTGGAAGTACTTTGGACGTCACTCAGCAAAACAATATATTAAAGGAAAACCTGTGCGCTTCGGTTACAAGGATTGGATGCTGTGCAGATTCAGTGAATACTGCAATGCGATAACCATAACCTAATGTCATATCGGTCATTTCTGCGTTAGTGTAGGGTACGGCCATGGGGAAAGTTGAAGAAGGAAATTAAAATTACAATAAAGATTTGTCAGTATGAATTGTTTGACAATACTCTTTTGTAACTAATGACAATACTTAATAATGTTCAGTCGTTGCTATGGTGAATTTTAGTACGCAATGAAACATTTAAATTCGACTATCACAGGAACGGCTGCTTGAAGCAACATCTACAAAGTATACCTTTTTTGAAGACAACATATCAAGAAATAAGAATTTCTGAGTAGAAATTTAGTATAACGAGGCAGAAAAAGATTATGGAGCTTTAAATGTAGACAAAGAGCTGCTGGTAGCGCCCTCTGAAGGATACATCAAAACTATGATCAAATATGGATTTCTCATAATAGAAAACCTCTAGGTACAAAATATTATGCAAATTCTGTTATTAAGATAGATGCTTAAAAAAAGTTTTAAAAAATGATAAATTTGACACCCTGTATTTCGGAAACTGTCAACTTTTCGACCAAGGTAGATTGGGCTAGATACTTATATTTTCGTCTCAGCAGTTTGTCCTAGTATTTTGTATAGACCCTTTAGAGACCCTGTATAAGAAATAAAGGAACTGAAATAAGGTAAATAAAATAAGTATGTACAATCTTATTCATTTTCTAAATTTTGTTTAATAAACTTGTGACGGTTGCCATGTAAAACAAATGTTATTATTTAACAGTCCCTTGCAATGTAAAATATTGCAATAAGTATCCACATCTAAGATGTTAGAGTTTTGGTTTCAATTAAAAATAATTGAGAAAATACTTGTTCTGCTGCAGCAGACGCATGAAACGAATAAAACTCCTTTTACCAAAACTGAAAGAACTAAAAATCCTCAAAATCAGCTTGCTCGTTTGTTTGCTTAAAATCTTCAATATCAGCAAGAAAACGCCATTCAAAATTAAGTTTTTCAACCTCGGACGTTAAATTAGGAAAAAAAAGTTACAGAATCTTTTACTATACTGTCAATATCCCCAGATACAGCCGTTTTTGGGTCAAATATTTCTGTATATTCCATAACGGGACTTTCAAAATCAAAACTATTTTTTATTTGAGTACATAATTTAATACAGAAGTTTAAACTGTGTAACAACATTTTCATTCATGTTTCCGTCAATCATCAAGTCAACCTTGTCACGTATTGCGCCGATTTCTTTTTTTGGAATACTCGGATATTTACGATGTAGATATTGCAGGAGAAAATTCTGTTCTGTCTTATTAAATTATTGAAAATTTGGATATATTCGAATATCAATTTTGAAAGCACTAATTTAGTTACAAATTTTACCTTATTTGTGCATGTTTGGATTTATTGAAAATTGGAGTGGGATGTAGTGCCCAGATTTACGGAATGGCATATACAGGGTGGGCCACCACCAACGTCGTCTCTAGCACCCAAACGACTGAATTTTTTCAAAATCTGTTTGGGCGAGAATATGTAAGCCTTCTAGGACTACAATCTAAAATTAGTTTGATTTATACAGGGTGATCTACAAACTTGTTACTTATCAAAGTTATATTACTTTAAATGGAATACCCTCTTTTCAATTTTTTTTGAAATAAGGTGTAAAAATAAGGTAGACTTTAATTAGAGTTCCCCATACCTAAACCTTACAGTTTCCGAAATATTTAACATTTTTGAAAATGTTGGGTTGTCAAAAATTCAAGTATTTTCGATTCAGAAAAGATAAGACAATCTAATCTAGGTCATCGTAATAAGGATATTTGGAAGTACGTATTCTGTTGTTTATTGTTTCAAATCATAATTTATAAAAGACAAAGAATAACGCGTAAAGTTAACAAACCTCAAATTTGTTATTTTAAATACAACGCCCAATAAAGATTTATCGGAATGGAATAGTCTTTTGACAATAGTTCGAAATGTATTAGGGTTCCTATACCTTACTTCAATACTTTTCGAGAAATTAGTGCATTTGTTACATTTTAGAAATTACGCCATTAGCTCATGTCGATCAGTTAGAATTCTTTGATTTATAAACATTTCTGTCATATTGACGTATTTCAAAATACGACAGTGTTTATAACTATTGATGATTTTTCATTACAATGAAATATTCAGTGCAAGAAAGAGTGGATATGGTGTTGAGCATAGGAGAATGCCATGAAAATTGTCTTTTGACTTCCAGGGTTTATGCCCAAAAGTACCCTGATCGCAACCATCCTGATACGAGAGCTTTTGAAAGGCTTTTACAAACATTTTGAGCCACAGGTAACACTGCATATCCAAAACCTAATAAAAGTAAACCGGTAACTGACAATGAAGATAGTGAGTTTATAGTATTAGGATCTATCGCTGAAAATTCCCATACTAGTACTAGAGTAATTGCTATACAAACAGATTTAAGTAGAGGAAGTGTGAGAAGAGTTCTCAAAAACACAAATTTCATGCTTATCACATAGAAATTCATCAAAATTTGTTTGGCAATGACTTTCAACAACGAATAGATTTCTGTTTGTGGGCAATTGAAAAATAGGGATCAACAAGATTTTTAAATTTCATTTTGTTTACTGATGAATCAACATTTCACAACAACGGTTTGGTAAATAGACATAATTTTCACTATTATGATACCGAGAATAGGCATGCTTTAATACTGTTGACCGCCAAAATTGTTGGAGCATAAACGTATGGGCAGGAATTATTGGAGATCAGGTAATTGGACCATACTTTTCAATTGTCATTTAAATGGTAGAAAATTTTGGGATTTTAAAGCGAGACTTTTGGACAATTCTCGAAAACGTTCCGTTGAACATTAGAGGAATATGTGGCTACAATTAGATGGGGCACCGCACACTTTGATCGTAGAGTTAGAAATTATTTAACTAGGAAATTTGTTAATAAATGGATTGGAAGGAACGGACCATGTCATTGGCCACCAATATCGCCTTATCTTACTCCAATGGGTTACTTTTTATGGGGATATATTAAAAATATTGTTTACAATATTCCTGCTACTACTGCAGACAATATGAAAGAGAGAATTAGAAATGCGGTGGACACAATTATTGCAGATATGTTAAGAAAGGTCAGACAAAATTTGGAAGAAAGAATTAGACTATGCATTCAAGAAGACGGTCATCAGTTTGAACATTTACTGTAGTGACAAATCCAGCAGTAGGCTCTCGGTGCATAATGTAAAACGGTCTTTTCAAGACCAGCAACCGTATAACATTGATAACCTTAATAAACCAAAACCGTTTAACACATTTGTAACCTTTGTAAATCACAGAATTCTAACTGATCGACATGAGTTAATGGCGTAATTTCTAAAAATCAACAAATACACTAATTTTTCGAAAAGTATTGAAGTTAGGTAAAGGGAACCCTAATACAGTTCGAACTATTGTCAAAAGACTATTCCATTCCGATAAAATGTCTTGGGCGTTGTATTTAAAATAACAAAGATATTTAACTTTGAAGTTTGTTAACTTTACGTGTTATTCTTTGTATTTTATAAATTATAGTTTGAAACAATAAACAACAGAATACGTACTTCCAAATATCCTTATTACGATGACCTAGATTAGATTGTCTCATCTTTTCTGAATCGAAAAATACTTGAATTTTTGACAACCCTACATTTTCAAAAAATGTTAAATATTTCGGAAACTGTAAGGTTTAGGTATAGGGAACTCTAATGAAAGTCTACCTTATTTTTCGCCTTATTTCAAAAAAAATTAAAAAGGAGGGTATTCCATTTAAAATAATATAACTTTGGTCATTAACAAATTTGTAGATCACCCTGTATAAATCAAACTAATTTTAGGCTTACATATTCTCCAAACAGATTTTGAAAAAATTCAGTCGTTTGAGTGCTAGAGACCGACGCGTTGGTCGTGGCCCACCCTGTAGATTTTTCGGTTTGTTTGTAAATATATTGAAGTTTCTAAATTGCCATTAGGTTCCACGCATCGTTGAGAATTTTATATGGGAGTTTAATTTTTTTATATAAATTGTGAATACTCTTATTTTTAAGTAATCGCTAATTTATAGTTTAGTTTTGAGTTGAAATTACGTCATTGGAAATTGCTTATTTGTATATACAATACGTAGGTGTATAAGCGATTTTTCAAAGTCTACAGGCGACGAAAACAGAGAGTTAAAATTGTTGTTTATGTGTGCTTCGGCTCAAATTTTATTTGGCGATGTTTTTGAGGATACCGTTTCCAAATTTTTTTGTGCTCTTTATTTTTTGTAGCATTCCTTGTAGAACGGTTTAATTGATGTTATCCAATTTTGACGATGTTTGGGCCATTAGCTTTTCTAGTAGGTTAGGTTTAGTTTGACAAGTTCAGGTTAGTGTTTTTCTCTGTATAGGGACGAAGTAAGAATTTTCCTACGCCACTGCTTATAAGAGGCGACTAATCAAAGGGCGCGGAGAGTCGGAAAAAGTTTGTTTTGTCTTAAGCCGACGATTGTGGACTAGCACTAAGCTCTGATCTCGTGAAGGACGGCGTTTCCTCTTTTGACTTCTCCGGACGAGACATCTTGATCTAGCATGTCACGAACGTCTTGTTGCGAGTTTTCTCGATTCTGATTTCGACAACGATTTTGTCGAACGTGACCTTGGATGTTAGATGTCTCAGGGGGCTGGACTCGAGTTTCGAGAGAGGGAGTTGGAACCACCCTCCTTTCGTCTCGAGTTCCGCGAGTAATGTTAGAAGTAGAGTGGAGTGGAGGAGTTTGACTCCCGTGTGTTTTATTTTGCTAAAAGTTTTACATGTTTTTTGTCATATTTACCGAGTACCGGTTGCCATCCCGTTGCCTGGTCAAAGACATGATGTGCATTTTCGCTTGTGTAAGTTACCTTGATGACAGTTCGAGGGATTGAATGGTCTTGTTACAGGTTTGGCCCTTATAGTTCAACCAGTGACGTGTGCAGGAGGTAGCGCATCGCTAGCTTTTAAAGGTGTTTGGAGGGGTCTTAGGGTTGTTCATACTTTCATTTTGTTTTTGTTAGAATAGTGCTTAGTTTCCTGATGTTTTTTGAGAAAAAACATCGAGTGAGGGTAGTATCACTTGTTTTTTCTTTTCTTTTCCTTTTTTTCGAATACTCGCATATTTAAAATGTTATATGTAGAATTCTAAGTTAAAAGGTTACCGATAATTGTTATTTCCAAATTGTTATCGCAGTTTCGAAATAAATTTTATTTCATGATAGAGAAATGAGTTTTTAAGTAGCACTATATGTTTGGATATAGTTTTTTTTCTGCATTTTTTAGGTTTACCAGTTCATTTGTGTATTAAGCTGTTTGCTGGAGATTATAGAAAATTTATATGAAGGAGATTATAGAAAATTTATATGAAGAATAGGGTTTCTTATTGAAAAGCAGGATGTATGATCGTGACTCAATTCTAGGCACCAAGACTGTTTCTTTTATGAGAATTGTTCCACTATGCAATTTGGGTATAAAAATTTTTATGCGAAGGTTAAAAAGGATGACGTGATTTTGTGAAAAAAGAGGTAGTTTTGTTTTCCGTTAGTCAGTCGATGTTGAGGTTTGGATCGTGAAAGTGGTAGTAGAAAACAAATTTAGTGAGAATTATTGTGTTGTCGGCGCCTTCTCCGTTGTGTCATTATGGTTAAGTGAAGCGCTTCGTAATTTGATTGGGTCAATAGGATATCGATGCTATATTAGCAGCACTCTGACAGATTTGTTACTGTATATCGTTTTTATCAATAAGTGAAACCGAAAGTTTCCAATTTAGCCTTGTGCTGATCTGAAGAAAAATAAAAGCGTCTCTTCCTTAACTTTAACTGACGTCGGCGCAGAGAGCGTAACGAATTTTATGACTTTGTGGTAGAAACCTTTTCGAATTTATTGATCTGGATTTATAGAAATTGTAGAGATTATTCCCGTGATTTTTTAATGCAATAGAATAGTATCAAATGCAATTTTTTTGGTGAAAGTTAAAAGGTTAGTTTAATGTGTGTATAAGAATTTATATAAGATGAGTGAAAAAAGCGTGCCCATTCAGGATTTTATTAAATTTGTGTTGGTGCGGCAGTTGGACCAGAACAATGGAAATTGCGGAAGTGCGAAAAGACGCTGATTACTTTGTTTTCTTTGTGGTATGACTTGCCTTGTATGTTAATATTGTTTGTAATAATGTTTGGTGTAATTAAAAGTTTAATTGTTCAATGCGTCAGTGGAAATTCCGATGTAGTTGTGGTTTTAACGTTTTAATTTTCAGGGAGATTTTTGTTTTTTGCAATAATAAAGTTGATTGTATCAAATTGAATTTTGATAAATCGGAATTTTGCACTTTTATATTGTTCTATTGTATGTATTGATGATGCTTACGCAGGGAGAGGTAATCGATATTACTTCTCCTTGACATTAGCGACTGCTGCTGAATATCTGACGCAGATTTAGTATTTCTTTTAAGCGTTAGGTAGTTTTTTTTATTTGTTTTTGGCGAATTACTTTTGTGTGCGCCCCGATGCCAGGGGAATGTTTCTTGATTGTACTTGTTCTTTGAATATATTTTATGGCGTCTTTTAAGTGTAATATGGATATTTGTAGTTCACTTTTTTGGGCATTTATTTTATCTCCACCAAATTAAAAGCACGTTGATTTTAGTTCGACAAATTTTAAAAGGAGCCGAATTAACATTCACAAATGTAAAGTAAGTTTTGACCATTTGTTCTGAGGAGGTTTATGAAAATATAGGAATTTTTAAATATTCGATTGCGTTTTGTTTATTTTCGTTTACAAATATTCATTTTAAATTGAATAATTAATGACCGTGTTGACCAGCTATTTTTTGTTAATTGAGCAAGTAATATTACGTTGAAGTTTACACGGAAAAGGTATAATGAATTTTGAGTCTAGTTAGCGCAATTCTTCAGAATTTCATTTAAGTGTAGGTGAGCTTTGCGTAGATTTGAAGTAGAATTTCAGGTAAAGGTGAGTGTTTTATTTTCGAGTGAACGTTATTGTTTCCTGTTAGGTCATTATTTTAAGATCTAGTTCACGACGTTTTTCCCGCTATAGATTTATTTAACAGGTTGCGCCTTTGTGACATATCTTTCTTGATATTGACTTCGTTGAGTTGTGTCGAGTGCCCCTTTGAAGTGACGAGTAAGCTCATACTGCTGAGCTATGTCGATAACATGCGCTTTACGTTTACGGGCTGATGTTATAGTGAGTGTCATACCCATAATTACCTGCGCTCCAAAGTATTTTTTTTCAAATTGAGTAAACGACCTAGGATTTTACGGATTAATACTTTTAAGAGGAGTTTTATCAATACGTTTTTTCTTAATATTAGGTTAAATTAATAAACGCACGGTTTGTAGGTTAGGTGAATTCTTGCGCGCGAGCATTGTCGTTTGTTTATCGTCACAGTACCTAGCAACTAATGCTAAACGCTTTTAAGTTGAGACATGTATCGTCTCATCCATGATTACAGAAGTGTTTTAATTTTAAAATTTCTTTAAATTTGTTGCTTTGCCAAACACTCCTTAGTAACGCAGGTGGATTCTGTTCGGTTGCAGGCCAATGACTTAGCTACCTCGAAGCCTCGGCAAATATTCGGTATTTTAACGAGGTAATCTGCTAAGAGAAGTGACAAAAACATGCATATACCTAAGTATACCGTTTCACCTAAAGTATAGGGTTTCATTCTTCATAATTTCGCTAATTTTTGGAGTGTAAAATTAGTTTTAAAATTTTTTTGTAGGAAAGGCTATCGTTAGTCTTTGCATTAAGGTTCATCCACAGAACATTTGTGTTAATTTTTTGAAATACTTCTCTTTTTTATTATTGGTTCGTGTACGTCGGCATCATGCGTGTCAGAGTTTTCACATGCAGAATTAATACAGTAAACACCAGTTTACAATAGTGTTAAGGTAGAATAAATTAGAGACAAGCTAGCTTTGACTAATATCGAAACATAGTGACATGTAGTATAACATACTAAAAGTCCCATTTGTTAAAAATATGGCCGATGGACTTCGGCACAACACTTTCTCGTATCAGGAAACCAACTGTTGCCCGCCACAATTCCTAACTCCGTATAACTTGCAATATAATAAGATATACTTACCTACAAAATTATTTTTTTCTTATTCACCCTGTATTTTGCAAACCACTGTTTTTTCATATTTGGATATCATGAGAAATTAACTTTAGATTTTAGAAATTACGCCATTAACTCATGTCGATCAGTTAGAATTCTGTGATTTACAAAGGTTACAAATGTGATAAACGGTTTTGGTTTATTAAGGTTATCAAGGTTATACGGTTGCTGGTCTTGAAAAAGACCGTTTTACATTATGCACCGAGAGCCTACTGTTGGATTTGTCACTGCAGTAAATGTTCAAACTGATGACCGTATTCTTGAATGCATAGTCTAAATCTTTCTTCCAAATTTTGTCTGACTTTTCTTAACATATCTGGAGTAATTGTGTCCCCCGCATTTCTAATTTCTCTCTTTTCAATTCTTTCATATTGTCGGCAGTAGTAGCAGGAATATTGTAAACAATATTTTTAATATATCCCCATAAAAAGTAATCCATTGGAGTAAGACAAGGCGATCTTGGTGGCCAATGACATGGTCCGTTCCTTCCAATCCATTTATTAACAAATTTCCTAGTTAAATAATTTCTAACTCTAAGATCAAAGTGTGCCGGTGCTCCATCTAATTGTAGCCACATCTAATGTTCAACGGAACGTTTTCGAGAAGTGTCCAAAAGTCTCGCTTTAAAAATCTCAAAATTTTCTACCATTTAAATGACAATTGAAAAGTATGGTCCAATTACCTGATCTCCAATAATTCCTGCCCATACGTTTATGCTCCGACAATTTTGGCGGTCAACAGTATTAAGAGCATGCCTATTCTCGGTATCATAATAGTGAAAATTATGTCTATTTACCAAACCGTTGTTGTGAAATGTTGATTCATCAGTAAACAAAACGAAATTAAAAAATCTTGTTGATCCCTATTTTTCAATTGCCCACAAACAGAAATCTATTCGTTGTTGAAAGTCATTGCCATACAAATTTTGATGAATTTCAATGTGATAAGCATGAAATTTGTGTTTTTTGAGAACTCTTCTCACACTTCCTCTACTTAAATCTGTTTGTCTAGCAATTACTCTAGTACTAGTGTGGGAATTTTCAGCGATAGATCCTAATTCTAAAAACTCACTATCTTCATTGCCAGTTACCGGTTTACTTTTATTAGGTTTTGGATAGGCAGTGTTACCTGTGGCTCGAAATGTTTGTAAAAGCCTTTCAAAAGCTCTCGTATCAGGATGGTTGCGATCAGGGTACCTTTGGGCATAAACCCTGGAAGCCAAAAGACAATTTTCATGGCATTCTCCTATGGTCAACACCATATGCACTCTTTCTTGCACTGAATATTTCATTGTAATGAAAAAATCATCAATAGTTATAGCCACTGTCGTATTTTGAAATACGTCAATATGACAGAAATATTTATAAATCAAAGAATTCTAACTGATCGACATGAGTTAATGACGTAATTTCTAAAAATGTAACAAATACACTAATTTCTCGAAAAGTATTGAAGTAAGGTATAGGGAACCCTAAAACATTTCGAACTATTGTCAAAAGACTATTCCATTCCGTAAAAATTTCTTGGGCTTTGTATTTAAAATAACAAAGATATTTAACTTTGAAGTTTGTTAACTTTACGCGTTATTCTTTGTATTTTATAAATTATGATTTGAAACAATAAACAACAGAATACGTACTTCCAAATATCTTTATTACGATGACCTAGTTTAGATTGTCTCATCTTTCTGAATCGAAAATACTTGAATATATATATATATATATATATATATATATATATATATATATATATATATATATATATATATATATATATATATATATATATATATATATTTACATATATATCCCTTAATTGCAAGAACTCATTTTTATCAGAAGCATAGTTATGACGGATTGAAATTTTCAAATTTGAAAATGGCTACCTATCCTCTCTCAATTTTTAAAGATGATCAGTTGAGGAACGGTACAAAATCACAACTATTACAAGAATTTGATTCTCTTCACCAGAGTATCACGCGTAGTCTGGCAAATGCCGGCTACCTATAGGGACATATGTACACAATACGTAAGTCACGCAATGCATTGTGTGTCCCTGATTTTATTAATCCAGATACTGCTATTCATTGCACATGGGAATAATTTTTAATAGTGACCTGTCTAACAACTTTTTTCATGAAAATAAACTGTTTATTAGACTGTAAGAGATCCAGATGTCTTAGTTAGCTTGAAAGGAGTAGAGCTATGCCCTAAATATGTTTGTCCATACACTCCAGAAGATGATAATCCTTAGGTGATTGTAAATGTTCCTTAATTTTTCAGGATCACCTAAAGAAGTTTCAAACCCTTTATCATCTTCCGGAGTGTATAAGTTATCCTGTTCAGGTGGAAAAGTATACATTGGAAACACAAAAACGTAGCTTTGATACAAGACGTAAAAAACATATGAAATTTTGTAGGTTAGGTCAACCAGAGAAGTCTGCGGGGGCTGACCGTGCCTTAAATAATCTAAATCATGACATTCAATATGGAAATATTGTCAAGACAATCTCATTATTATGTTCGTTTACAACGTGAAGCTATTGAGATATGTAAACACCCCAGTAATTTGAATGGATAAGGAGAAAATCTCCCTTTAAATAGGTTTTGGCATCTTATGATTAAAAAAAAGGCATAATGATACATCTTGATTTTGATTTTAATTTTGACTTTTTGTATGTGTAGATTTTTTTTTTGCTAGACCTTGAACCAAATGCTTTACCAATTATATGTTAAATTAGCACAGCACTATAATTTAACATAAGTAGTTGAAATTAAGATTAAAATTAAAAAATCACAAAAAACGTTCTGCATTATGCTTTTCGTTGTTAATAACACTTGCAATTATTGACAAAGATATCTCTTTGTTAGATTTAACTGGATTATTTTATTTGATGTCATGTTTATATTTGTGAATGCTTCTATCATTTTCAAATTGAAGTTTTTCACAATGTTACACTTACGTCATAACTTGATTAAATTTTGTTAAATGTGTTTTTTGGCTGACCCTTTTCATTGTTAGCCTTCGCCGTTAGAGGGGATTCTAATTTGTCATCTTTAAGACACTTTAACAATATTTAATTTTTAATGACCTAGTTATTCTCTACTAAAATTTAATTCTATAGTTGGCTTTATACGTTTCTCAAACTGTTGTATTAATAGCAGGCTGATGTTGATGTTTTAATTTTTCAACTTTGGCAAAATTATCTTCAACATCTTTAACAATTTTAATAGATATTACTACTGACGAAGATAAATCTAAGTGTTATCGAAACGTTTAGATTGTATAATTTAAAATACACCATTAAAAACCCCAAAAAAGATAAGTATTTTATTTAACTAACAATTAGTTTTGATGTACGAAAAATTGGAATTAAAAAATACATAGGCTTTAAAACTACAATTACAACGTAATCAAAAAAAATTAAATGAAAACATAGTAAGGAAGTAATTTTTTTTCATAGTGCGTCCTTAAATTGGAGGTATACGTCACGTTAGAGAAAATTTTTTAAATAAAATTTTCCGTTTTTGGTCAATTACTGACACATTTTAGAGCAAAAAAAACTGCTTCTTCCGGACTAGGGATGAAAACAGAAGCTATCAAGATTTCAATTTTTTTTTGACAGTAAAACTTGATTAATTATTTTGCTCGTCTCAGTAACCAGAGCAGTAGTGAAGATATTTGTAAAACATCTTCATCCTTAAAAATTTCATAATACATTTTTGTTATAATTGGCGATTGGAGAAAAAATGATATACCTGAAGTCCAGTGAAATGTCTCACTTGACTCTGAGCCGTAAAATACTCGGCACAAAGTGCCTTGTATTTAAATATGGCTCTTCGACAGTAATTCAACATTTCAACTGTTGTGTAAATATCTATTGTTCTAGGTAACATCATTCTTCACATAAGTTTTCACATTTTACCGTTTGTCTCTTATAAATTGTATAATTTTTCAATCAAAATAATACATTTTTGTGTCTTTTTAATATTATAAAGTATAGAGCGTATTCCGGCGCATTTTTTTACAATTTCTCTCAAAAATTATTTAACGTGCTCGTTAAAAAATGAAAACTTTCCCTAACTAGTTACATAAATAGATACGGTTAATGATAAATTTGAAAATGTGACGGTACTGCAATAGTTGCATATAATACTATTCATAACATAGCACTAAAATTATATGAACTGTTTGATTGCCAAATTTTTACTGTTCGCTTTCGTTGAAGGAAAAGTTGTTATTTTTATAGCGGTGTAATAATGTTTAATCTATTAATAATCTAGGAACTACTCCTTGATAATTGCTTTGAAAGCTCTTTTTACAATATATATAATAAGTTATTATGGAATACTAATACTAAGTTTGAAAGCAAAAGTTGCCTGGAATGTACATTAGTACAAAATAAATTTATCATTAAATATATGTTCTCTGATTTAGAAGCCATGAAATAAAATTTCTTATTTACAACGTGACTGTTTAGGAACTAACCGTACATGATAAATCAATAATAGTATGTAACCCATTGGTTTAAATTGGGATTCAAGCTCTAGACAATGATTCGTTTTTAACCAGAATCTAGAATAGTTATAGATAGATATGATTTATAATTATTTATTATTTGCTAGTCATTTTAGATAAGCGTTTAAACGGTTGCTGCATTTAGCATTCGTACGTTTTCTACTTTTAAGCTTCAAACTTGACTGGAGAATTGCATATCGATGAAAAACCCTGTTGCTAACTTAGCTGCAGAGTTTGAACATTCAAAATTGTGGTTACACTAAGAATGTATTATCTGTAGTGATCCTGGAGAATTGCTTTCTAGGTAATAACGTTTAGGATGTTTCGAAAACTATGCATCCATAATGAGCAGATCAAGTAAAACTTTAAAAATTTAAAAATTTCTTTTATTTGCTAATTTTTCTATAATGAAGTAAATACGATGTTGTCAACATTTTTACAAGCATGACACAAAACCTTTGTTGTATGAGATAATGTATTTTCTTCCTACATAACACGTACCACGTACAAAAACAAGTCTGGGATTTTTTGCTTTATTTTTCATTGAACTTAAAGTGGATTATTTACCAACATGTGTATTCATCATACCTCCTTACCTTATCTGTTTCAAAATTATAACAGAAATTTTAATCAAACTGCAATATATTTGTTGGTATTTGTCTCGAGAGGAGGGTAGCCAGATATTTAACATTTCAGGTTTTCATGATTACTGAATTAGTGGTTTTGTACTATTTCAATAAAGGATAGTATGTTAGAAACTAGTTTCAAAAGAAGCGTTTTATTGCACGAGTCTGAGTTTATAAAGTTACTCAGTCGCGCAGCACATTTTATGGCAAATTTGGTACACTGAGTGTCCGGATAAGGGTACGGTGTGGCTGTATCTCGACAATGGTGGGGCCTAGAGGTTTGGGAAAAAAATCCTTATAAGTAAAATGGGTAAGAGAAATAGCTGGAAATTATTTTGAAGTTCGTAATTTACCCGCTAGGGGGCGTAACTACTATGAAGAAACATAAGATTCACGCTATCTTGGAAAGTTAGACCATGAGCTGTAACTTTCAAAACATCGTTTGACAGCTTGGGTAATACCGCACCATTTTGCTTTACGACATTTTGTCGTACATATCATAATAAGGGAGGGGGGAAACAGTATTTTATGCTCTTCTAAAGAAATTTTTTTGGTAAACTGTTTAGTTTAAAGTAAATAATCTAGAGGGCGTTATCTGCAGCGTTTATACATTTTTGTGATTTTCGGAAAAAAGTTAAATGGAAAGGTACTACTTTCTTGAAAGACTCTAAACCAACATAAAAATAGCTAAATTTTAGTGAAAACCGCATCCCGATATCTCCAACCGATCTTGATTCATATGTGAAATGTCAAAAATTGGAGTGCTTCAATCAGATTAAGTTACCTTATCGAGAAAAACAAATTCCGCAGCCATTGTAACTGCTTAATTGAAAAATAATGATTTCACAACTGTCAAAAGTTAGTTCCTATAGTTTTTGTGTCTCAGATTTACTTTTTTTATTTCGATTATCATAAAACATGCCATCTACCAACGCGGAATCATATGATATGTTACGCATTTATTTTCAATGTTACGAAAACACTGTAATTGCGTCGCATCAATATGCAATGCAATATTCACAAAGACATCATTTTTCTCGAGAAGTGTTTTCAAGATTGGCTAGGCGATTACGGGAGACAGGCAACGTTTATTCTATGCAAGCACCTAGAATCTCCCCTTAAGCACTAGAAAAATTTCAAACGATCTGGGGGTCTCAAACACAATTGTCCACGAGATTCTTCAAGAAAATAAAATGCATCCCTACCATATTGTTTTATATCAGGAATTACAGGATACAGATTATGATAGAAGACTGAACCACTGTTACTGGCTGTTAAACATGATTCGGGAAAATCAAATTATCTGTCACTAACATTATGGACGGATGAAGCAACTTTTAATAGCGCAGGGGATATAAATTTGCGTAACATGTATTACTGGTCTCAGGAAAACCCACATTGGATGCGGCAAATAGAACATCAAAATCGCTGGAGTTTAAACATATGGTGCGGAATCATGGAAGGAAAAATTATAGGCCCATATTTTTTCGACCAAACCCTTAATGGACAAAGGTTTTTGAAATTTCTGAATACTTTCCTTCCAGCACTGTTAGAAGATGTCTCCTTGGAAACAAGAAGAGACATGTGGTTTCAGCTTGATGGTTGTCCAGTATATTATACCCAAATCGTACGTCAGCATTTAGAGGAACAATATCCGTAATCGTGTTATTGGGTAGACTAAAAGGCCTGGTTTTTCAAAAGAATCCAACAACCAGAGAAGATATGATGAAACGAATTCGAAATACTATTAGAAGCTTGTCCAGGCTGAAATTGAAGCAGCAGTTTTCTCTATCGAAAATTGATTAAATAAATGCATTGATAATGACGGAAAACATTTTGAACACTTGTGAGCTTTTTGTGACTTAAGTAATTGTAAGGGTTTTGTGCTTTTTTCATTTGTTCTGTTGTTAAGTTGGCCCGTTGTCCTTTAAACACGCTTCAAAACTAATTTTGAACCAGTCCTAGATCTGGATAAAGTGTGAAAGAAGGCTCGACGTGTTAACGATTTTGTGCTAAATGGGAAGAAAATTTAATCAAAATTTAAGTTATGTCAGTTGCCATGGCTACGGCATTTGTTTTTCTCGATAAGGTAACTTAATCTGATTAAAGCACTCAAATCTTTGACATTTACTCATATAAATCAAGATCGGTTGGAGATATCAGGATACGGTTTTCACTAAAATTTAGCTATTTTTATGTTGGTTTAGAGTATTTCAAGAAAGTAGTACCTTCCCATTTAACTTTTTTCCGAAAATCACAAAAATGTATAAAAGCTGCAGATAACGCCCTCTAGTTTATTTACTTTAAACTAAACAGTTTACCAAAAAAATTTCTTTAAAAGACCATAAAATACTCTTTCATATGAGACCAAAAATAATCAAATCGGTTGAACGGTTCAGGCGATATTGAAATGCAAATATTGACAAATCCCTTGGCTCCCCCTTCCCTTACTATGATGTGTACGAAAAAATGTCGTAAAGCAAAATGGTGTGGTATTACCCAAGCTGTCAAATGATGTTTTGAAAGGTATGGATCATCGTCTAATTTTCCAAGAAACCGTGAATTTTATGTTACGCCTCCTAGCGGTCAAATTACGAACTTCAAAATAATTTCCACCTATTTCTCTTGCCCATTTTACTCAAAAGGATTTTTTTCCCAAACCACTAGGCCCTGTCTCTGTCGAGATACTGCCGCTCCGTACCCTTATCCGGACACCCAGTATATATTGGTTTTAAATTAACAGGAGACGTAGCTGTTGTTGATTTCTAGGTAGGCAACACTAATTATGAGATTTTAAAGGATAAAATACTCAAATTGTTAACAATTATTGTTTATAATGTTTATTACTTTCTGGCGCTTGCGTGCATTAACAGCTAGAAACAAATTCTACCTTCTTTCTGTATTATCCTTAACATTATTACCAAGTTATAAAGGGAGAATAATTTATTCAGTAATTACGATCATATTGCAGAGTTAAATTATATTTTACACACATCTTTTCACATTTTGCTACCAAAACCCCTTAAGCTACAATTTTATCTGATAAAGGTTTGGTTATAACTCAATAGGTTTTGTGCCTTTTGCTCAGTCGGAGATTAAGGTAGACGGGGTTCATAAATATTATCAGATGTTGCTTTAAAAAAATGTACATATAGATATGTTCACTTTACAAATTGATGTTGCTTCAACCTGAAACTAAATTATTAAATAAAAGGGCGCCAACCCGTTCTATGCAAAAACAAGTAAACCATGAATATAATAAAGTTAAAAAAACATTGACAATAACAAGCTTTATTTACTACCGTAGTTTGGATTATAAATGAGAACATCTTAAAGCTAGTCTTAGTAACGATTATTTAACTCAAGTAAAACTAATTAATGGAATTATTAATGGAAATAAATACTACTACTACTACTACTAAATCAACGCTTGGTAAATTTCGTTACGTAAATTTTACATGGGAGTTGAAGTAAAACTGAATTAGGATGCATTAAGATTCCCAAATGTATAGATTTTTGCTGGTATAACGGATATTAAAATTCTACTTCATAGTAACAAAGGCTATTATTGGCTGAACGCAATTATACCATAAAGTAACTAAGGGTAAAATGCAATTGGTTAAGTAATTATGCGGATAAGTAAAATAAAGTAAAACGTAAAGTAGAAGTAAATAAAGCGTGCCTGAAAAAGCAATCATCTCACACTGTTGTATAATAGATTTTCACATAAACTTACCGTACAAACTATACCGCACTTATTAAAAAATTTAATAAAGCAACAATGGATCACCAACAAAGAATCGCTACAGTAGTCGCATGCACGTGTGAATCAAATGTGTAAACATTTGCGTACGAGCTTATTTTTACCATAATTAAATGGATGTTTTCATGTAACTATGATATGCACACACGCTGTACGCAGTGTATGTTAAGTTGCCTAAATAAACGAAAATTTTATGAACAAACGTAAAGAGTTTGTTACAACTTTATTGTCAAAGTGCAAATACCGTTATTTGTATATGGTAATGAAATAATCATAAATCCTAAATTAGAAAAATAATATTTAATATTACGGTTTCATAAACGTTGCTACGTAACGAATTATAATTTCGTAAAATAATTTGTAGGCACCACTCTATTGTTAAATCGAGAAAAATGTTTGTGAATTATAATGAATGAATTACATATATTATTATTATAAATAAACATGTGTGTCGTTTAGGTTTATGTCCTGCGATATAGTCATAGGAGAGCTGAAAGTAAATTCAGATAGGTAAGAAAAGGAGAATAACCACGTTATGTAATGGTAAAAGTATCACCTGGATCAGGCAGACAGGTAACTCCACCAGGAAGATATACTACTTCGCTACCTTACTTCTGAACACAACACTTTGAAATGCTTATACGTAGTGTAACGGAGAGAGAACGATGTGATCCGGCGAACTTGCCATTGTGATTCTTAATACGTACTATTATTTTAAATATCAATATGTAATCGAACAGAGGGAGGAAGCCTTGCTACTGTAATACGTCATCCTTGCTTCTAAATGCATATCATTTAAATGCGCTAATATAGATGTAAAAAGGTGAAAATTGATTTCAATTCAATTAGAGTCAATTACCAATTTTTAGGCACGTGACAGCTGAGGGTAGAGAAATGGACGTTACACGTACTAAGGTTTAGGTATTTAAACCGTTACAATTTTATTCCTAAATGGAGGATATTATATCACAAACATCATTAATAGTAACCCAGCTAGCAGGTTTAAACTTCATCCGTCCGTCACCTTTATTGCAATCATTTGGCCGGTACGAGAAACCCACCATATCTTGAGGTTCAAAATCTTCCTCCCCCTTATTAAGTTGTGAGATTGAGTCTTTTATCAACTGTATGTAATCGTCATCTTAAGTTATCGGTTTTATTTTAAACTCCAGTGCACGGTCGATTAAATTGGATCTGCACGCTTCAGTGGATATATTTTTTACTATAAGAAATTTTCAGATAACTGAGGTCTATATCAGATAATCTTTGTTTTAATGAGTTCCCTCAATAAATTTAGTTGGTACACTAATCGTGAGGAGGTACTGATACTATTATACACGGATCGCCAACAGAATGATTTCCTTATTTCAGCAGTATATTTTGGTAAATACCTGTTTGCTGTCAATAACAAATCATCAACATAACTATTATATTCACCATTATTAGGATTCTAAACAACAGATACCCACAGAGGTCTTTTTTCAGATTAATACATTCAAGGTAATATGCAATGCTAAAGGGGTCAAGTTTACCGCACATGTGCGTGTTTTGATCATTCGCATAGAAATTACCTAGTTTAGTCGCTACAATTTATACAAGTCTTGTAATTTACCAGTTTTGGTCCCCCTATGAAAATGTCACTAGGACAGGTAAATGAACCATTAGATCCCGGTCAGTGACCTAAGAGAGTTCAATAAGCTTTTAACTAAGTCAATGACACACTCATTTCTGGTAATTGGTTCTATTTTTAGATTTTTAGAATAGACCAACTGCCAATCTAGATAAATAGGGTTTGAGTGGTTTCCGGGAGCTAGTTTCATTTTCATATTTCTAAGAATAGACCAACATCTTGTCCAGATCAATGAACTTTGACATAAGTCAATGATGTTGAAATGGTCAATGAATTTTAAACTGAACTTTGGAGTTTGTTTTTTGGCAGGTCACCTTGAAGAGATCAGTAACTTTGGGATAAAACTTCCGTTCTAAGTGAAAAAAATTTGGCCTAAATTAGTGATCTTGAAAAAGTTAATATACGTTGAATTAGTTCCATTTTTTGATTTCTAAGAATAGTACTGACACATTCCGGTTAACTTTTAGCCCTTTCACTGACCTTAAAAATGTCAACGAACTTTTCAGTTTGTTTATTAACTAGTAGCCTTAAGGAAGTCAACTTGGCGTGTTTACTGTAAAAACTCAAAATATAGGAATTACATCGATAACCCAGGCCAAAACTTCCAGAAATGTTAAGCAGGTCCAATTAAACCCGCAAATTTAATTCCTACTCTTCTCTAAAGTTTTTGTTATGAACGAATAAGTTCAAAAGTAAATATATAACTAAAATTATTATTAATTTTATTAAATACATAAATAAATAGTTTACCTCGTGTGGGATTTAAACCTACGATCGGTAATTTGCTAGAATAACGCGCTAACCAACTACGCTATCGAGATTCAAGCCCCAATCGATGTAAATTTTGTCTTTATGTGTGTAGAACTGCTGTAAATTCTAAATATAATGAGATAAAAATCAAATTACGTATATTAATGGAATGTGAGCCTGCAATATCGCAAGGATTCACACAAACCAAAGCAACTTGATCTTCATTAAATTATTATAAGTTTTTTGTTATCAACGAATAAGTTCAAAGGTAAATATGTAATTAAAATTATTATTATATTTATTAAATACATAAACAAAAAGTTTACCTCGAGTAGAATTTGAACCTACGACCTGTACTTTTCCAGAGTACCACAGAGTAGCACAATGCAGAACGTTCTTTGTAATTTTTTTTTCTTTTGGTATGTCTATGTTTTTTGCTGTGTTTTTCCTAGACCTTGAAGCAAATGCTTTACCAATTATATGTTAAATTACCACAGCACTATAATTTAACATAAGTAGTTGAAATTAAATTGAAATTAAAAATTACAAAGAACGTTCTGCATTGTGTTTTCATTGTTAATAAC
>JARFJB010000828.1:0-65592 GCA_036346205.1 Vesta saturnalis
TTCGCATTAATTTTATTTTAAATTAAACCCTAATCTGCAACTTAGAGTGAATGTATTGCATGATGCTGACTTGAAACCCGTTTCAGTGGGAGAATCCTGGATATAGAAATAAGATGCAAATCTAAAATGTTGATTTTAAATCAACTTCTACTAAAAGTACCTTAGATACAGAAACAAGATACAATACATAAGAATATGAACTTAGATATAGGGGGTGCACCCGAGATGCAGATTTCAAGCTGAGAAATACTAGATACGGAAGCAACCCCCCAGCGAAACCTGCATCTGCATTTGTCAAAAGTATCTAGATACTAATGTAGCCCCCGAAACAGACCAACCTGGAAAATCTAGCCAATTTTACATAGATTTTATTAAGGACCTTAGATATAGAAACGAGTTTCAAGATGCTAGTCTAAGATGCTGATTTTAAACCAGCCTCTGTCAAAAGCATTAACCTTTAATTAAACTCTTAAGTCGCGAAATAAAAAAAAATCGGCAAAGCTATTAAGCCATTATGGGAAATTCCAGTAAGTCATTTGGATAATGACCTAAGAAACGAAAAAGTCACCGTATTTAATTCCTCTCCAAGAGGAAGAGCGGGTTGCTTGAACTTACAAAGCTCCTTCAGCAACAGTCATGGATTACAGAATGTGCACATTACGTATGTGCTATTTTTTACAAAGTTATCGATATTTGCAGTGCCAATTCGTACATTACATATACTTCTTTTCACGGTAATTCTGAGGCTAGATTTACATTTGTTGAGAAAGTTGCCGATGAGTTAGTATAATCTCATATGATTAGAAGGCTTAATGTTTCAAACCTAAACAAAGATATACGAAATATCATCCATCGAATTCAAGATATCCCCGTACCTGAGCAAATATAAGATAAGTTGGAAATTCGTAAATATTGTTATATATGTGCTGCTAAATTAAAAAGAAAAACTGCCTACATGTGCTTTAGCTGTAAAAAAACCAATATGCCTGCAATGCTCTAGAAAATGTTGTCTAAAATGCTGCAACTATAATAAATAGGTCAATATGGTTACTCAACTTTATATACTGCACGAATTTTATTTTATAATACTAGAACTATATTTTTGTTTTTTTGAATTAGTTTCTACTTTTTTTATTACATTTTCGGACAACATAAACTAATTTCAGATACATTTTTGCTTAATTTTAATTGTATAAGAAGTACCTTTTTTCTACGACCGTGCTTAATTGGTCACTTTCCCGCACGCATTTTATTTCCGAAAGTATCACTTTCACGCACTAGTGCGGGAAACTTACTTTCCCACACTACTTCCCCGCACTAGTGCGGGAAAATAAATCTTGTTTTGTTCCTCATTATTTTAAATACGAGAATAAAATCAACTGAGTTACAATTATAATATCTGTGTTTAATTACTTTGCAACTATTCAAATTTACGTGCATTCGACTAAATTATGAGTATAATTAGTAGTTTTAAATCTTGTTTTGTTCATCACAATATTTTATATATAGTAATAAACTCATCTGGGTTATAGTTATATCTGTCTTTAATTACTTTGCATTTATTCAATTCACGTGTGTTTAACTAAATTATGTGCAAAAATTACTAGTGTATATGATGTTTTTATTAAACAATACTAATGTGGTTAAATCTCATTGAACAGTACCCATGACGGCCAAGATTTAATACATCAAATCAAGTGTCATCTTGTCACTTCCGATAAAATGTATCACCATAGCAATACAGCAATTATTATTGTGTCAGTCAAATCTGAATTTGCTAAAATACCTATAAGTTTTTGTGTAGAAAAGTTAATAAAACAATGGACTCATCAGAGGAAGAATTACCAGAAGCTATTTTAGAATCTGCCGCTCTAGTAAATTTAGACTTGTTACCTACAAAATCCAAAGATCATTATGAAAAACAATACGAACATTTTTTAAACTGGTGCAAGGATAAGGGAGTTAACAGCGTTAAATAAGAAGTGTTTCTAGCGTACTTTTATGATCTGAGAAAAGTACTGAAGCCAAACACACTTTGGTCGCGTTATTCAATGATCAAGAGTTTAGTAAAAATTAAAAAAAAATTGATATAAGCAAGTTTTATAAGTTAACAACGTACTTAAAAAAACAAAGTATTGGATTTCGAGCAAACAAAGCAAAAATATTCACTAAAGAGGATATTGCCAAATTTATGGTAGCACCAGACGAGGTATATCTTATGATAAAAGTGGCTACCATCTTTGGTTTGGCTGGAGCTTGTCGCAGAGCAGAACTTACGAACATTACTCTTGATGACATTGAAGATAACCATTATCAAAATTAACGATTCCAAAAATTACTCTTCGAGATCATTTATTATTTCCGAAGAAATAAACAGCGGAAATTATTTAAAACTCTATAAAAAATATAGAAATTTGCGTCAATACCCCACATAGGCGATTATTCATAAAATACCAAAACGGAAAGTGTTCAACAAAATGCGTGGGAATTAACAAATTTGGAAAAATGCCATCTGAAATCGCAGCCTTTTTGCAATTACTAAACCTTGCAGAATCTTTCAGATTCCGGCGAAGGAATTACTAATATAAAGCGGTTAGGAGGATGGAAATCGACCTCCGTCGCCGAAGGTTACCTCGAGAAATCCGAAAGACAAAAAACAGATATGTGCAATAAAATTCTAACAATTGGTACTGTAACAACTTTACATCAGAAAGAACAAAATAATGCAACTGGTGTAATTGTAGATAGTCAGTTAGCGTCAACTAACACGTCTAGTTCTTCCATATTAAAACAACAGTTAGCATCGGCCATTAATTTAACAAATGCTACAAATTGAAACTTCACAATTAATATTAATAATAAGTAATAAAACTTGATATCTTGTTTGTTTATACAGTATGTCCCCGGATCGACTTTAAAAGAGGGAAAATTCTCTTATTTTCGATTTCTCAGAAAATTTCATTCTTGCTGATTTGCCCTGCTTGTTTTGAAACCCCCGAAACACAAATTACTTGCTATTTAACTCAAACGGTTCTCGAGATAATATCATTTTTCTTGATAAATTCGAGCTTTTCGTAATTTTTTGAAGTAAATTGATTTGTTTCAAAGGAAAAATCAAATTGGTCTCACAAGTTTTAACTAATAAATTTAACAATTGATGGTAAAATGAAATGAAATTCTCAAAAAACTGAACTATTAATTTTCTATTCGAATAATGCTCCTCCTTTTTCCGCACAGATTTCAATGCGAGCTCTGAATTCATTGAAACTGCGCCTTATTTCTTCGATTGAAAGGGACTGGACAGCATTCCGTATCCTATTTTTCAATTGCTCTTCATCATTGTCTAATGTCTCACTGTACACAATTTGTTTTAAACGACCCCACAGATAAAAGTCCATTATTGTGAGATCAGGACTTCTCGGCGGCCATAAAATGGGACCATCTCTTCCTATCCAGTTATCATGGAACTCTGTATTGAGCCACTGGCGAACAGTACCGGCATAATGAGCAGGGCACCCATCGTGCTGGAAGAACATTTCAATTTGGTAGTTCAATGGCAATTCATCCAGTTTATCAGTTAAAAAATTTTGCAACATTTTCAAATATGAATAACGGTTTAAATTTTGATCAAAAAAATATGGGCTAATAATTCCATGGTACGAAGCCGCACACCACACATTAACTTTTTTCAAGCATTGTCTGCGACTAGCAATTCGGAAGTTTGGATTCGTCCTACTCCAGTAACGGCAATGTTGGGAGGAAACGACTCCGTTAGTTGAAAAGGTCGATTCATCGGAGAACATTATTCGTTTATGAAAATTTGAATCTTCCAAAACTCTAGTGCCCATTTCCAAACAAAAATCCAGACGTTGGCTTCATCACCGTTCTCTAAAGTTTGCCTAAATTGGGGCTTAACACGTTCACTGCCACACGACACACGGATGCTTCGCACTGCAACTTGTTGCCAGCGCCGTGAGAAGCACACTTGCTTCGCACGCAGTTTCGCATTTAGGAGCTTGTGTCGCGCATACGCGTTGCAGGAACTGTATGAGTAAATCGTAAGTTAGAAAGTGTGGCCTGGTAGACAAGAATCTGGGTTTATCCGCTACAATTTTATAAAACTGTATTGTTAGGCGTGGTATTTATATTGTAACTGCTTTTTCAAAGAAAGTAAAAGTAAATTCTTGAAATGTATTTTATTTCAACAACTTAAAACCACAAATAGTATAAGAACATAACTCTAAATACATAAGTAGCTTAATTTAATCCTTTTATAAAAATAACATGCAGATACACAGTGAAACATTTCAATTCAATATAATAGTATAACAAAAAAGGTAACTTAGAATACAAGTAAGTACATAGTTGAACAAACAATGTTTTTTTTACTGAATAACGTATTCATGAAAAGTATTTTAGGTACTTATTGATAACTCAAAACACAAATATAGAAAACAGGTAACGCAACAAAAATATTATTCTTTATCAACAGAAGGATTTTTTTATAAATAACAAGCATGCTCATCGCAAAAGCATGTTACACAGTAGTGTTTATCACATGGAATACACTTCCATCTAGAATGAGGTGTTTTCTTAGTAGCTACACTTCGACCATGTTCTTTTGATAACTTCGAGTAGCAAGATACACAGCGTCGCCGATTTGAAGTGCCAACGTCCTGTAACTTGTGCTTTTCCCGAGATATATTCGGCTGTTCTGAAGTATTATCATTTTCCAATCGAGTAATGACTCCGCAACGTTTTCTCTAAATTCTGTTATCGTCATTTTACTTCCAGTTACAGTCTTGTATAATAAAAATGCATTTACTATACACGAACCTAGAAGTAACTCTACTGCTATTTTACGGTACCATTTTATACCTCTTCGTAAAGCAGTAGAATACGACTTTATCTGATCAGAAAGATCTATGAAAGCTTTGGACCTGTTATAATCTATAACTGAGTCAGGTTTTTCATTTTCTCGATTGCGACCAGAGCCCACCTTCATTAGTTGGCCAATATGCTTTGTTGACAACATAAGAACATCGCGTTTATCTCGCCATGTGGTAACAACACCAGTGTTGCTTTCTTGACTGCATGCGTCAGCTTTGTTAAGTTTTTTTGAAATTACCTCCTTAGGATTATTTTTGCGATTTTGTCGCAAGGTGCCAACGAAATGGGTGTTTCTTTCGAGCAGTTTGTGAGCAAGTTGTATACTTGTGTAATAATTATCCACATATACAGTTCGGCTGCAATCAAGCAAAGAATTACATAGTTTCATTACTACAGTTGTTGGGACATTTTCTTGGCCAGATTTTTCTTTTCCGCAATAAATACGAAAATCGGACGTATACCCACCTTCAACACACAATTTAAATAATTTAACGCCAAACTTATGTTTTTTATTTTTAATGTATTGTAAAAAAGATAAGCGTCAATACAGAGATGCTATTTGGGAACAAAATACTTTTGAAAATTTGCTGTTATTAACGTAATCAGTGGGTTGAGCTTATACAACCTATCTGAACCATCTGCATGTTCATTGTCTGCAAAATGCCAGCTTGACAACAACAGCTCGACTCGATTACGTGCCATAACTTTGCAAACTTGGTCTTTGTATAATTTCTTAGATGACCAATAATCTGCAAGCTGAGGTAAGTTCATCAGTCCCATCCAAATCTGGATTCCTATAAAAACCTCTATCTCTTCTGTGGTAGTGTCCTTCCATTTATGTATCCTTGCTCTAGGCAATAAATTAAAATTCTTCTTCTTCTGATTTGCATAACGGTTTGTTTCAGTAACCATCAACTCCAATATATTTCTATCTAGAAATAGTCTAAAGAAATCCACAGGTTTTTTTTCTATAAAATTTTCAAAAAGATCAATAGACACTCCACCATTATTCACAGTATACTGGATGTTTCTCAGGTTTTTCCCAGTAACATTAGCCCACATAAGCAAATTTACTGCATGCTCATCTTCTACATCAGAGAGATCATCAATTCGAAACATGTTTACAACATTTTCAATTGTATTGGCTATAGGATCACTAGAGGTCGAAGGAATTGCTTCAATGTCATATTGGCTAGATTGGGGGAGATCAGTATCAATATTTTTTTTTCTTTTTTTGACAGGCTCTTCAACATCAGAAGATAAAGAATCGTGCTCACTAGGCTCATAGTCTTCGGAAGAATATTCAAAAGGATTATTTTCTTCGTCCGATAGTAACTCGTCCAGAACCTTTTTTAATTGTGCTTGTTCCTTTTCGTAGTCCATTCTGTCTATAATTATTTGTATAGCTACATTACAATCGTTATTATCTAACAGAGTTCTGAATTCTTACCTAAGCAGTAAACAAACACTAACTAAACACAAAGCATGTACGAAAACCACAAACTGTTTGTTATAAACACAATAAACTGTCAGTTGATGGCCGTGCAACGTATAATAGACGTTGTATGTACCAAGTAGAACAATTACTGTTGGTTAGTTCAAATTCAACTAACCGTAATGCGCACGCAGAACACCTTCATTGGTTAGAACATACTCAGCTGACTGTGACGCACGCATGCTGCACATGGCGTACGGTGAGTAATTTAGTCTGTGGAGCCGCGTGAAGCACACGTGCGTCACAGTAAAAACAAACATTTTTTAAACAATTTTATAAATAAATTACGATTTTTGTACATACATAAGTCAAATAAGCATAACATGACCGATTTAGTCGGGTGGCCTGGTAGAACATTTTTGTTTTATAGCGTGGCAGTGAACGTGTTAAATGGTAAAAATTTTTTCTTCTTGAAGATTCTTTGTAAATGAGATTTACCGATCCCAATTCGTAGTGCCCTCCTTCTTAAAGGCAACTTTGGAACTTCTGTTGCGGAATGAACGGCGATAACAGTAGCAGCATCTTCTTCATCGAACAACTTCTTTGGCTTCTTTAGGTTTAAAACCGAGCCTGTTTGAAGGAATTTAGTTACCAAGTTTTTTTGCTCCGGCATTCGAAATGGCAACCTCCGGGTATTTTCTAAGTCCAATTTTTCAAGAAAAATGATATCTCGAGAACCGTACGAGTAAAATAGAAAGTAATTTGTGTTTCGGGGGTTTGAAAACAAGCAGGGCAAATCATCAAGAATGAAATTTTCTGAGAAATCAAAAATAAGACAATTTTCCCCCTTTTAAAGTCGATCCGGGGACATACTGTATATTGCACATTGTTAAAATTAAATCTCTGTTATCTATACAATTTTTTTTTAGTTGCATATACGGTCGTAGAAAAAACCATGTTCCTAACACGTGCAAAAAGTGTCTTCCCGCACTTGACTGCTTGTCCGAACCCCGCTTCGCGTCGTTCGGGCAACGGCAGTCGCATGCGGGAAAGCACCACTTTCCGCACTAGTTAGGAAAATAACTATTTTTAAATGTTTGATTGTAGATACCTTCCGTTTTTGCTCAAATGATTAAAAAAAAAATATATTATTTGAATTTTTGTTGTACACGTTTCTTCTTAAGCAAAAAACTTTGTTGTTTTTATATGTGAACTCTTAATTTTTATAAAATTAAGGAAAAAATGGCTTTTCCCTTTGTGGAGTCCTCCAGACTCCATGTCAGCGTTATAGTCATAAAATGAGATGTCAGCAGTTAAGGGTTAACGACAACTATAGGCTCTCGGGTCATAATGACCCGAACACAATAAATGAAACCAAAATGTTAACTCAATAGGAGGGTTAAGAATGTTTTATTACATTTTTTAAATTTTTCATGATAAAGTTGGTATTCGCGAGAAACGTAGGTATATGGCGATTTTCCCATTTTTTGGCCATAAGTCAAAAACAAAACTCATGTATCTTTTCAGAATCAGCATTAATTATTAAAAGTGCCAAATTTAATTCTATGTCCCTATCTCTCGTTCTTAAAAACGACAGTCATTAACAAACTTAGTAAAACGATGTTGGATTCCGAACTAATTTTATCAACATAATCTCATCTCTGCTCGTTATTCAGAACGCACCAATCGTCAATTATGAAATAATAATAAACAAATGAAACGAGAAATAACAAATCGTCAATGACGTTCCCCTTCGTATCTGTATAATTGAAGTGGTAATAAAAAAGTTTTGTTTAAGGAAGTTACGCAAAGCAAACCATAAATTCATCTCACAAAGCTGTGGTAGAAACCTCATAAACTGAATAACTAGTAAATGAATTTCAAGTTACTGAAAAGTTTAGGAATTTAATCCATTTCTATTATTAAAAAAGATAAGTGGTATGCGAGAAAAATTATTTAATATTTTACATCCAGATGAAATGTTCTAAAATTTCACTTACAACATGAACGTAAGGAAACTTAAGACAATAAGTGCGATTTGAGTAAACAGTTTATCGTTCGTGTGCCGTTTTTGTTCTAAAAAAAGAAAATGTTATTGCGGTTAGGAATGCAAAGTGCGAATTCTTTTCTTTTAACAAGTGGAAATAACGTTCAAATCGATTCAACTGTGGTATGCTTAGAAACAAATGTTGGAACCGTAAAAATGTAGTGTGTTTATTGAGACCCTGTTCGATTCTTTTCATGCGTTAATGTCAATATTGTAGATAGGATTTCTATATAAACATTTGTTTTCCTTGTCGCCAACGAAACGTAAACAATTTTCCCTTTTTTTCGTAAATAACAAATAAAAATAATCCGATAGCCAGATGTTATTTGTACACGTCACTTAAAAGAAAATTATATGATGTTCACTTGCTATAATTTTGTGCGTAACACTGACCAGACGCAAAAACCTAAATATTATGACAAGTTTGGTCTTCCATCCACCAGACGCTCTTAAATTATCGTAGCAAATAATAACCTTTGATCCTTTTAGACTGCACATTCATTGGCAGATTACTATCAATTAAGTGCTTTTAATATGTGGCTATATATGAAATAAACGTCATATTTGAGTTATTTTTAAGTTCTCGAGTGTTTCTCAAATGCGTAGAAAACATAAGCGTGTGGATTTGCGAAAAAAGCTGATCTGAGTAGTAATAATTGCTTTACGCACTTGATGCACTTCACGATTGTCTCAAGCGGTAATTTTTCGTATGACACTTAGACTTTCATCTAAAACTATACAGAGTGGCTCTAATTGCAGGGGCCAAACTTTACCAGGTGATAAAACTTTTCGAAATAAGTTATAAAGTTCTTATAAACATAGATTGAGAAATATTTCTGTTCCGAGATACAAGGGTGTTAAAGATTTAAAAAAACAATTGTTTAATTAAATATTTATATTCGTTAACCATACTTCGCGGAATTCCATTTTTAACCCTAGATTACTAACCTTATTTTGGACTTCCGCAAATACTGACCATTCGTAATTTTTACGATCCCTTAATCAAATAGCGATAAAAAATTGTGAATACAATTTTATTGCAAACTGTTACATGGGGGCATTTTATTGAAGTATAAAGGACTTAAAATAGTAATAAAAAAAAGAACAACTATTTTTCAGCATCACATGTTACACAACAGAGCGCACGATGTTCCGCACAGAAAGCACGCTGACAGTGATTACAAAAATTAGATGTCATTCTTCGTTTTTTATGTGTGCAGATGGAACAAGTAGTGCGTTGTGGTACAGTAGGTTTCCTTTGAACCTCCTGTTGTGGAATGTCAATGATTTCACTTATGAGAACTTTGAGTGACCGTTGCAAAGTTGGCATTGCCAATCGCTGCTCTAGCCATGGTCTTGTAAGCTGCTCATGAAGTGTATTCATAAAATCTTCCCTTGACATAATTTTTTGCCTTCTTCTTTGTAAATTGTGTTTAAAAATGATCCACGCCATATTTAACATCCCATAGAACATGCACAAAGGCCACTTTCCAGTTTTTCTGGAACAGGTTCTATGTCCACACATCTGGTCGAACGCATCCACCCCGCCCTTAGTTTTATTATAAAACACAATCATTTCTGGCTTTTTAGTTACAGGGCAGATAGCTGATACTTCATGCATCGTGGACAAAAACAAAACACTTTTATTTGGTTTAGTTTTGCATGAAACTAATGTCTTTTCTTTGTCGTAACAAAAAATTGACGTTCCACCTTCCTGTCCTTCAGACTTATCAATTCAGGAGCCACCTTACGTTTGTTGTGTCGCATAGTACCAACCATTGTTAGATTGTATGGTGGTTTCAAGAGATCGTCCGCCAGCTTTACCGAAGTAAACCAGTTATCCATAGTTATATTTCTATTACTTCCATGGATACAAGTAGTCAATTTTTTTACATAGTACTCGCCTAATGGCAGTCCACTGGTTTCTGTATTTTTGCCAAGGTAAAGCTCAGCATCAAACATTTTATTTTGTTCCTACATCACAGCACATAACAATTTTTATTCCATATTTTGAAGGTTTATTAGGAATGTACATCTTGAATGGGAAATCCCAATAGCTGCTCGTCAATCGTTACATAACTATCAGGTTTATAGGATTGTTGTTTGAAATAAACTCATTCCAGATCTCCCTAATAGGCGCGAACCGCTCTACTTGCTTTCTCTCGGCACGCGTAGCTTTATCGTCAAACCGCAGATTGTCTAATAAAAATTCAAATCTCTCACAGCACATTGTTGCTCTGTAAATTGAACCAGACTTCTTATAATCAAACATCTCTCTGGTGCTTAAATGGTTGTCCTTTTGAGCAGCTGCAAATATTAGCAGTCCAATAAGTGCATGCAGTTCATCCTGATTAGTATGGGAGACTGTGGACTTGGTAACACATACATATACTATATTCCCTTTGGCTATCCTTTTACACCCAGAAACAGCAGTAGTACACCAGCGGTGTCCGTTTTTACCCTTGAGAGATCGTGGCAAGTTTTTTTTCAGATTTTTATTTGTTAGATCCCCTCTGACACCGCTTTGTTTATTTTCTGTCATGATCGTTTTCTTTGTCACTTTGTTCATTTTCTAACATTTCCAAAGATTCAGATTCCATTGGTGCTTCTACCTCTTTTTGATCATTCTCTAATGCTTCCAAACCTTGAGTTTCCACTGGTGCTTCTAACTCACCCTGATCATTATCTGATGCTTCCAAATCTTCAGTTTCCTCTGGTGTTTCGTCCACAGCATTTCTTTTTAGTGTTTTTAATCCTTGAATCAAAGTTAATGGTACTCTTTTTTTGTAACTTGTTCGTAGTTGACGAAAATTTTGATCAGAATCGCTGCATTCTCTAAGTTATCTTCATCTTCTGAACCATCATCTTGGCCTGCATCTTCGTCATCGGAGGATCTGCTAAATCCTGCTAGGCCTGCAGCTTCGAACTCTGTCTGGGTCAACGGCCTTATATCTTCCCAACGTGGTCGTTTAGCCATTCTATCATAAATACAGCTATCCTAAGGGACAATACGTTAGGAATATTCACAATTCTTGTAATATAAATACTAACCTTAAGGTGAATTTACTGAATTATGATGAAATCAAATAAAGCACTAACGTGCTTGATACTACAGACTCCGAAAACTGCTTGTCGGACTGCCTAATGAAGTTTGTTTACGAAACTGAGTGAAAACCGTGGTCATATTAATAATAACGTAAACACTAACCATTCGTAAAAATTACGAAACGACGCCGATATCACAAGTACGCACAGACCTGTTTGCCGCCACAGACTGAGGAAACTAGTTTTCGAACGGTTTAATGAAGCTAGACGAGCACGCAAGGTCGTACGAATAATGCACAGTTGCCATATCATAATTTACCAGATCGCGTTCGTAAATTTTACGAATGGTTAGTATTCTAGGGTTAAGAACACTAACGTTTTAAGTTGTGGAATCATATTATATCTAAAACATTAACAGTTTTCCATTTATTGAATTAATGACCTCAATTATAACATTAAAAATTAGAAAGTTGCACATATATCTATTACTTTGTGCTGTGTTTTTGGGAAAAAATATTATTTAGAACACTGTAATTGGCGAAGTCTCGTCACCTTTTCCCCTCCAAATATTTTTCAACGTACGTCTATGATCTTGAAACTAAGTTTATTTGATAGCAAATTTAATTTTGCGAAATTTTCCGTCTTTTGGCAATCCTTTTTTTTTAATTCTTATATTTTGATAGAACGCCTTACATTATTTCCCAAACAAGTGCTTGGTGTTGACTTGAGACACCTTTGGTCGCCATTTTTTATATGCCCACGTGAGTATCGTATTTTTTCACCGAGAATAAAAAGATTTAATCTGTTATTAATATTTATTAGGGCTGTTTTTATCAAGGGAGATTGCATAATTATTATTACATTTCTTTTAATCCTATCTACAGATTGTGACCTTTATACCTATACGAAGAATTTATTTATGCATTGGGGGTTGCATTCTAATAAGTGGTTCTTGTCTTGTAAGACGGGAATCTGTTCGCGGGCTTCGCCCCTGTCAAGAATTGTATTCTAATAAGAGACCCTAGTCTCGTAAAGCATAGATGCCGTAAGACTAAAAATTAAATGTGAATGAAAATGATTAAACCGTATTATTAATAGAAGCGGACGGCCCTGGTATTTTTTAAAGCTGGTGTTTATGTCTATCTAACATGAAGTTTAAATATCATTCTGCGGATATAAATGTTTTTGTTTTTACAATGTGGTTTATTTTTCGTAATGCGTTTATTATAAAAGACATTGCATAATTGTAATTAAAAGTTTTATTACATTTCTTTTAATTCCTATCTACAGATTGTGACCTTTTACCTATACGAATTTTTTTTTATACATAGCTTAAATTATTTCACTTCGGTGCCATTAAAATAAAATGAGTAATTAGTTTACTTATGGCAATAACATGCTTTAAAATAATTTTACCTGTAAAATACATTTATTAATCTGTTATACAGTGCAATCGGAAAGTAACAACCACTCATTGACATCGTGTTAAATGAATGTGTTTTCATAATAGGGTTTATTATGAAGGAGAGAGACTTCATAATTGTTATTAAAATCATTAATACATTTCTTTTGAGTTCCATTTAAGAGTTGTGGCCTACCTATGTACGAATTTTATTACATGCTTATTTTTACCTTGAGAAAGTCACCTTCAACATTATACATAATTAAAAATGCGTAATTAAGTTGCCATGCTTTAAACGATTTCAATCATGAGAACGTTAAATTATGTGTACAAGGTCTAAACAGAAATAAAATCATTAATAGGATAAATTGTTACACATACATTATAGTCTGTGTTACGGTTCATTGTATACCCCCTTCAATAGTGCTATCAGTTAAAAGTAAAATATTGAAGGTCGACTGCTAAATTGTATGCTCAAGGTTTAAGTGGAAAACAAAAATTGCATTAATACGTTAGTTAATACACATATTAAATAATAGTAAATATTGAAGGTTGACAGTTAAATTTATGTGTGCAAGGTCTAGGCAGGAAATAAATGCATTAAATGGTTACACATATGCATTACTGTTGTTTGTTTTACGGTTCATATAGGTAAAATTTTGCGACGCGAGGCTTTCGGCGCAGGCTGTTTCGGCGACCCCACTCCAACCCTCCCCGAAAATAACCGATATTGTAAGACAGGTGTAGGGCAGCGCAACTTGCTCTCGGGGTTCTGCCCCCTTGTCGAGGCCCCATTGGCGGAAAATTCTCAGCAGGTTATGGCTGAAAATATGAATTTGTATTGTAATAAGGGTATAATGCTAACTTGTAAGACAGATGTAGGGCTTAGCAACAAATTCTCAGGCCCTCTCCCCTCGACCAAAAATTTGAATTTGTTTGTGGAGCCATCTATAAGAGGAAATTTGAACTTGTATTATAATAAGGGGTCGTAATGCTAACTTATAAGACAGGCATAGGGCATCGCAACTTGTTTTCGGTCTTAACCCCCTGGTCCCTTGGCGGAAAATTTGAATTTGTATTTAAGAATTCCGCTCTGGGGCTCATTAGGGATAGAACACCCTTTACAGGAAAAAAATTATTGCGCCCTTCTGACCTCACATTTTCCTTTCCAGAGTAATTCTTCCGCATCATATCATACGTGTACACCAGGTGCTGTCGACTTAGAACGTCGTTCTGGGGTACATTTAGGGTATCACACACTTCACATAAAAAAATATTGTTTCTACCTATCGTTTGACATTTTCCTTGCTAGGGTAATTCAACTATATTACTTCAGAGGAAAAAAAATGATTGCGCCCTTCTGACTTACCGTTTCATATTTTCATTTCTGTGCTAATTCTGTAGTCGCGTATACTACATATACAGCAGGCGCCGTCTTTATTTAACAAAAACATGGCGCTCTTATGCCTTACCGTTTCACATTTTCCTTTCTGAAGTAAATAAGTAATAGCATTTTTATATGTACACGAATCATCATCAAACTGTCATGTTCTTTATTGCTCTACTGATTTAAAATGCCCTTCTAATTCTGTTCGATGGATGTGGTAATGATAGTACTGATGGTAACTATTAACAAAAATGATTGCGATAACGGTGGCCATGATAATAATCATATTGATGATACTAATGAGCAGGTTCATAATTATGATATTGATACTAATATTGATAGATAATGTAATAAAGAGCATGACAACTTAATGATGCTTCGTGTACATATAAGGTATGATATTATTTATTTACTCTAGAAAGGAAAATGTGAAACAGTAGGTCAGAAGGGCGCCACGATTTTCTGCAATAGAACTTTTACCCTAAATGAAGCCCATAACGGTATTTCAGGTCTACGGCGCCTCGTGTTAATGTAGTATAAGCTAGTAGATAATTACCCGAGAAAGGACAATATGAAACGGTAGGTCAGAAGGGAGCAATGATTTTTTTCTGTGAAGGGTTTTTACCCTAAATGCACCCAGAATGGTATTTTAAGGCGATGGTGCCCGACGTACATTTAGTATATGCTACTTGAGAAATGTCCTAGAATCTAAATAAGTAATTACACAAATACATTAATAAATCAAATAACATACAAAAAAACAACGAAAGGGTTAAATATATAACTAAACACCATTAAATCAGGTTAAAGTGCGTACAAAATTATAGCATTAAGAGAAAAATGAATAAAAAACAGTTTAGTTACAAATAAACACAATAAATTGCACAGGTGATAATAAGGTAATGGCAAGGACAAAAGAAAATTGACAAGGCATTTTCACGTACAAAATTGTTTAGTGACAAATACATACGTAAAATTACAATAAATTACATGTGATGAGAAATTAATTCGCAGACAAACAATTTATACTTAACAAACTGACACAAAAAAACTCATTAAACAAAGCCTTACAAGGGTAAGTTGTAAATAGATCATAACATCGTGACCGACATATAAGGTTGAGTGCGCTAGAAAAATACAGCGCCCCTTTTTCAGGTTACACATTCATCTATACAACAATAAAAACAAAAATAAAATTCGAGGTGTTTAATGGTCATCTGGGCCTGGGAGTATGTACACACTCGGCAATTGCCTCTTACAATTAATAACAAAGCGGTATCCTGTACCCGTTCGCCAGACTCACCTGCACACAAATATAAATATAAGAAGAATGGTAATTCACCCAAATACCTGAGTGAGAGAGCCTGTACTGCCTTTTTTTTAGCAGATTTCCGCTTACTGAGCACGCGTGCTTTGCAGGGCAATGTTTGATTTTTAATACATTACATAGGCTTGTAAAATGATTTGCTGCGAGCTTTCATTTATATAAAAATATCTGCTTACACTTGAATATATTCCCTTTAGTTAAACACTACCACCAACACACCTGTTAAGATACGCGGGTTACAACTCGACGCCGCGACGATTAATTACAGATTAATTAATGGGAAAATTTACATTAAAACATACACAAAAGAAAATAACGAATTAGCGTTTTAGTTTTGCTAAAAGGTACACGATAAAATATTTATAGGCTGAACGGTTTACAACGGGAGTTTCTAATTATAACAATAAAAGCAATCCGGCTCGATCAAAATTTCAAAAGCAACTGCCTTCCCCTCTGATTTCCAACTAACCATGTCTACTCCCGAAAATCAACTTTACATTGGAACAGTTTCATATTAATTATTGCACATCTTAATTTTAAAAATATGCATTCGTCCGTAACAAGCGCTACATTTAGGTCTCAAGTTTCACGTACCAAACAAAGATCCCGTTGGATTTGCGCTATGTTCAGCCGTAATTAATTATTAAATCGATGACATTTTTACATCAAGAGCGTGCGTATTGAAATTTTCAACAATTCGTCAGTTTTGGAAGAACACCTGTTTCGCTGCCCTAATATATTTTTGCTTTTTCTGTTCAACCTTTACTCAAATATCAATTACAAACATTCCCACATTTCTTACATAAAAATACATAAAATAAAATATTCCGAAAACATTAGCAAATTACGACGTATTACAAAGATATCAAAAATCCACTAATTATTTTTTCTATCGCTGTAACAATGGCGATTTAACAAAGGTTTATTACAATAATAAAAATTTCGGTCCGCTGCCTACATGCTTAAGCTTGTTTTCATTTGGCTTAGAGATGATTAAATTTCTGGCGAAATCCAACGGCGGATAGGGGGGGTTTATTAGGGGTAGTTTTCGGTTTTTATTCAATATTCCTAAAACAGCTGCGTATTTCAAAGATATAAAAATACCTGGAGATAGATCTTAAACATATCGATTAGTTATGATTTATGTCATTTTTTGATATGGCACGTAATTTAGCGGCAAAAACATTCCTAAGGTGTTAATTTTTTTTATTAAAGCGAAATAAATGTAAAAGTTAAATAAATATGATTGAAAACGCTGGAGCTGTATTATCGATATTTTTATAGAAGCGGGCGGCTTTGGTTTTTTTTTTACGTTAACATATATTTATGTGTATTAATCTCTATCTGACATGAAGTTTTAAACTGCATTCATTCATAGATTATTGTTTTGGTTTTTACAATGTTGCCTGTTTTCATTATGAACGTATAAAAAAAAGATTACATAGTTATCCTAAAAAAATTTAAATTAACATTATTTCATTTCCTTTAATTTAAGTTAGCATCTAGATGTCTATTAACCTCTGTCTGACGTGAAGTTTTAAACGTTTGTTTGACATAGATTATTGTTTTTGGGTTTACAAAGTTGTCTATTTTCGTATTGAACTTATTATGAAAGGTTGCATGATTATCCTAAAAAATTAATTTCTATTTTGTAGTTGGGAGGTCGTGTGGTGTTCCATATCAGATATTTTATTTTACCAACGCATATACGCCTAAGAGTATTCGGGTACTTTCGTATTTTTCTGGTGCTATCTTTCATTGCTGTCTTCACAGAGGTCACCCTACATGTACTACTTTTTAACAGACCGTGTGTGATTCATACTCGAAATACGGACAATGAATCTCAGTTGCCTTTGATGCACTTTTACAGTTAGGAGTCAGCCAATTGCAATAATAAATAATGTTATGGGTACATAAACAGTGGCGGATTTTCCTTAAGGCCTAGTAGGCCCTGGTCTAGGGCGGCGAGATATTAGGAGCGGCCAATCGTGGACAAAAAATACACCGATGAATGATAACAAGAAACGACCCGAAGAAAATAAAACATTGTGTGCTTAAAACGCTCGCTTAAGCCGATCATTCACTAGTCCGGCGTACAGTCCTGCCGGTCCTCTTTTTGATACTATAATTTATAATCTCACTTTCTTATCGCACGTAGATTATGAATTATAGTATGAAAAAGAAGATCGATAGGATTGTGAATGGGCCGCTCTCTCTCTCTCGCCACCCACGCCGCGTTACTCCCCTCACCATACCTTTCGCACCCGTGATGTGACGCAACGCGACCGACAGTGTACGTATAGCAACTGCAGTGAGTGGCACACGTTTTTCTCACTTCGCAACGTTTTTCACGACGCGACCTGTATGTACTATATTAACAGAAATCGACAGTGCATAAATATTTTCAGTATTGAACCTCACGTAAATTGTTATGTGGCATAATTAGCTGTGGACGAAAAAAAAAGGTTAAGTGGGCAGAGTATCGCAAGCGGGTTGAAGAAAAGACCACAAAAAAAAATGATGTGATTAAAAAAACGCAGAAATTAGACGATTTCTTTGTAAAATTGTCTACTGATAGTACTGATACTAAAGATCGCGCTATCGAACCAAAACACGTTGTGGCAAGTGGAACAAAGGAAGAAACCAAAGAAGTCCCACCAGTGCCAGGGCTGCAGCCCAATCCAGGCCAGGGGCTGTGCAAAATCAGCGACGATCTAGCCAATTGGACAATCGACGAGTTCACGTGTAATTACATTTGTAAGAACGGAGCCAATCAAAATATCAAAAATGATTTTCCCAAGACTGAGCGGATTTACAAAGATAAGGCGCGACAGTTCTCAAAACACTTATTCGAACGTCAGCTTCTAAATGGTGAAAAACTTCCGCGAAAGTGGCTAATTTATTTCGAAAGTACTGGATGTGTGTTTTGTGGACCTTGTCTCCTTTTTAATGGCGGGGAGAGTCAGTTCGACAAAAAGGAAGGTTTGAATGACTGGAAAAATTCCTATTATCGAGTATCAAGTCATGAGAATTCACCTCTTCACTATTTATCTGTCCTGCACATGAACGATAGAAGAAACTTCTTAGGCCGCATTGACCACGCATTAACAATGCAATTAGACGAAGAAATAAATTACTGGAAAACATTCTGAAAAGAGTAGTTGCATGTGTGAAATCGCTTGCACCACGTGGTTTGCCGTTCAGATGACACAACGAGAAAATAGGTTCATTACACAAAGGAAATTATTTGATGTCCTTGAGCTTATCTCTGAACTCGATCCATTCTTAGCCAAACACATAGCACGTTATGGGAATCCAGGCTCAGGACACACGAGTTATCTCTCTTCAACGATATGTGAAGAATTTATTCAGCTTATGTGAGACAAGGTTTTGAAGACAATTGTAATGGAAATATTAACAGCTAAGTATTTTTCTCTGATCATTGACTCGACGCCGGATATATCACACGTGGACCAGCTCCCTTATGTAATCAGATATGTCCTGCCTAATGGATCACCTGTAGAACGTTTCCTCAAGGTTATACCAAACACAGGCCATAAATCACAACAAATAACAAATGCTGTTACTGCAACTTTAACTGAATTTGGAATTGACATTTCAAACTGCCGAGTGCAATCTTACGACAACGCAGCCAGCATGTCTGGCATATACAACGGCCTACAAGCTAAAATAAAGGAAATTTCTCCACTTGCCGAGTATGTCACCTGCTCAGCTCACTCGCTCAATTTAGTAGGCAGCTGAAAGCAGCCAAGAGGCTTCCTCGTTACTTTCTCCACTCCAAGAGTTATACAATTTCTTTGCAACGTCAACTCAGCATTGGGAGCTACTTCAAGACCATTTTACCAAAAGTCTATCAACAACTCGTTGGCCAGCTCGTGCAGATGCATGCAAAAGTTTACGCGAATCATGTAATGAAATCCAGTGTTAGTCCCCATCGAAAATGACACACAACAGAAGAGGACCTTTATATGTGCATTCGTTTGAAACGGCCTTCACGGCCGTTTTTTTAGCGATTTTTACTGGAATATTGACATTACCATTGTCATGGAACCGTGTAATGTACTAATACATTTTATTGGCGAAACACGAGATAACTTCGATGATTTCGAAAACAAGGCCAAAAAACTGTCCTTTGTACAGGGAAATGAAAGCGATTTTCGACGCAATCGCAAGCGTAAGATACTTCCTGGTGAGACTAACACAGGTGAAGAGATGCAACAAAATAGTGCTCGAGAAAACCTCAGAATCACTATTTTATTGTGATAATCGATACATTGACAGGACAACTCTAAAAACGACGAGACGCTTATAGAGAATTTAATAATAAATTTTATTTTATTACTAACCTGACGGAGATAAGCACGTCACAAGTCGAAGAAACGGCGAAAGCATAACAAATGGTTTATTCTACTTACTTAGAGGACAACTTTTCAAAAGAATGTCTCCATTTTCGTGCTCACTGCAGTATAAAAAATGAGGATCGGAAGAGTGCTGTCAGTTTGTTGTAATGGCTACGAGCTGAAGGTCTTCAAACTATTTACCCAAACGTGGATATCACTTTCCGTATGTGTGATCATTTTCTGGTTTGCGACGATTTAAAATATTTACGCACAACAATGACAGAGCAAAGGTTAAACGATCTAGCTTTGCTCAACATAGAAGCGGATTATTTAAAGAGATTGGACTGCGAAGTTTTAATTAATGATTTTGCTGCGCTTAAGTGTAGACTCGTTTTGTAACACGTAAAATACGTTTTATCCCTTGTATGAGAATAAACCTGTACTTGATTAAAACATAGTTTCCTAATTTTAAACCTATTCATTTACACAGCAATTCTGCTATATACTGGGTGTTTTAAAAAACGTTCCTATAATTTCTAGGGTAAATAGAATATTAAAAAATAACCTTAGTTTGGTTAATAAACATATGTCCGAAAATGGCTTCTTAACCCGGCGGAAGTACGGTGGGGTATATTATACCCGAGCACTTTTCCGATCGCCAAAGCGGATCCGTCCGGGAACGCACATGGACGCTGCTTTCAGTAGCTTCCCATTTGACTTCCTACAATGCGATAGTGGTACCCGGTCAGTCATCACGCACTCCGATCGCTTCACATAGCCGTAAGCGAGAAGTGTAACCTTATTCCCCACCGTACTTAACAAGTGGCATGTTTATAACAGCTATTTATCGATCCAGGTTAGATATTCCAGAGAGGAGAAAAGTTAATTATTTGCGCACCAAGGAACCTAAGAAGAATAAAAATGCTCTCTTACAGTCTACTTACATCATGACAATTCGATTGACAACAGTACTGGGCATGAACGAAAACCGGATATCGTAGCGGACGAACTTTCAGCCAACTGTAATGTAGCACGCAACAGTCGTAAATGACCTTTGACTATGTTATATTTCTTACTGAATACAGCCTCCACCAATTCCTTGTGGTCCACAATATAATCAACAAACACGCTAATCCCATTACTCGTCGACTAATTTCTGAAACAGTATTCGATCTGATATTGTCTCATATGAAGATTAAACAAATGAATCTAAGAATACAATTGAACCTGAAAAGGAAGATATCAGAAAAAAACGAGCATTGTCCCAGAAAAGACAATTCAGGAAGATGCTGGAAAGAAACAAAAAAAAAAGCAGGAAGATGTCACATCTGTGAAAGAAAGGCAAAACACAAGTCTGTTTCAGCAGATACCCCATCGTACGAGCAAATTTCGGCCGATAGCCCACCGTATAAGCATATTTCAGCCCATACTCCACCGTACCAAAGGTGTTACAAAATGTCACCGTACTTCCGCCGGGTTAATAAGATATGACCCTGTAAAAGTGGCCTCAAAAATCCTTTTTTTTTAATCTCTGAAACGGTTTAACATACCTACATGAAATTTAGATCACAAGTACCTTTGATTAGGTCATAAAGATAGTGTTGACAAATTTTTAATACTTCGTACAGGAGAGTCGCTGAAGGGGGGGTTGCCACTTATTTTTTTATGGGATATTTTTAATTTTTTGGGCAAAAATATTGTTTTTTAAACAATTTGCTACAAAAAAGATTCTCTTCTTGAAAGTCAAAAGAATTACTGGTTTGGAGTTATTTGAGGTTTTAGTAAGTAATGCTGACCGAATTAATAAATTATTTTAAAATGAAACAATTAATGATTTTCTTGGGTGAAAACGAACTACCTCAGGGACTAATGATTGTTTGAGAAACAACTATGGGGTAAAAATTTTGTAAATTATTTAGAACTTAAAAAAGGTTTTAATTGTATGACATTAACACAGAACAGACAAAGGAAACAAAAAAAAAAACAAATAACACAAAATAAACAGAAAAAAAATTGATTAAATAGGTACAGGTTTTTTACATTAATTGTTCGAAATGCCCACCATTTTCACGAATCATAAACGTTTTTCTAGTGAAAACATAATCCTTTGGAGTGGCCGTGGTTGTTGAATTAACATTCTTAAATTATTTTCAACTCTCGCTTGAAGTTCTTCAATGGAATTTATTTCGCCTGAGTATACTTTTTCTAACTAAACTCCACACATGAAAATCCAAGAGATTTAGGTCAGGGTACCTTGGTGGCCAGTGGATAGGAGCATCAGCATCTCCCATCAAAAATTTGGTAGGCATCTTCGAATTACGTTGATAATGCGTTACCCGTTTAACCTTTGATTTTCGTCTGCCCAGAAGTGACTGTTATGAGTATTAAACATACCTTGTGTAGTAAAAGTTGATTCATCGGTGAAAAGAATATTTTGTAAAAAATCAGGGTTCTGTCTCATACTTTCTTGTAATTCGCAAAAGTCTCTTCTCAAAAAAAGATCTTCTGTCAATAATTCTTGTACTTGCCTGTAGTGGAACCCAATAATTGTTTTAATACACCATGTATACTAGAAACACTTGCGTTATTTGCCCTTGCCACTTTCTTACGCTTATCGTAATATCCACAACAATTAGATTTAAAATATTTTATTCTGTTTGAGGAATTCTTGCCACTCATGGTCTATCAGAATTTACCTTTTTTGGTTTAAAGGTGCCAGTGTCACGGTACCGCCTCACTAAATTCAAAAATGTTTTTCAATCCGCTGCTTTAGCATTTCCATCACTTTCCCCTAATGTTAACAACATATCGGTATAGTCACTATTAGTGTATATATTGACTTTAAAAGCGTTATTACTCGTTAAACAAACCAAAACTATGAACTACAATGTGTCAAACGAATCTGTCAACCAAAAAATCGGGAGTTTGCAGTCTAAGCCTACTTAATTCAAGTAAATCAAATTAACTCAATATTTCTTTTATTTTCTTATTTTAGGTAAATATGTTGAAACCTCACTCCAAAAATAATAAAAAAAGGATTTTTGACCACTTTTACACAATATATTTTATATATATATATATATACTATATATATATATATATATATATATATATAGTGCGGCATTAGTGCGTCCAAGTACGATATATCCGTTATTAAAGATATCAAAAAAAGTTATTTACAAAAATTATAGGCAACTTCAAACTTCACATTATAAAATTATTTTCGTATCTACATATTACCAGGATGACAAACATAGTTTTTTTTAAATAATACACCCTATATATTATTTCAAATTTAGATTAAGCTCATCTCCCCCATACTTCCAATATAGGGTTTCATTACGTTATACAGGATATTTCAAAAGTTATGGTCAATTGTACACGAAAATCATTCTCATTTCAATGTCCTGTATACCCTAGACAGAACAACCTAACAGTAATTTTTTCCAGGAATAACTTTTTGGCATTGGCACAGTGTTACGAGAAAGTGCTATTTCTTTATTATTGCACCAATTGAATATAGAGCGAACCAAAACTCGAACACATGGTTTTATCAATTTTTTCAAATGAATCACCCTGTATTTTATTTTAAAAAGTGAAAATACTTTATGTTCTTTCATTTTTATTAAGATTTTTTTAGAAATCTCTATTATAACAAGTTAGCCGTGATTAATGTTATAAGAATTTTGTCCGATGTATTTTGAATTTTTAATAATAATTTGTCACACTTTTATTTGTTCACGGCTAACTTGTTATAATAGAAATTTTTTAAAAAATCTCTTTCTGTTATTAAATTAAAAATATCTCGGAAATTAACCGTTTTAGCTGTAGGGAGTGCTTAATAAAAGTGAAAGAACATAAAATGTATTTTCTCTTTTTAAAATAAAATACAGGGTGATTCATTTGAAAAAATAGACAAAACCGTGTTCGAGTTTTGGCTCGCTCTGTATTCAATTGGTGCAATAATAAAGAAATAGCACTTTCTCGTAACACTGTACCAATGTCAAAAAGTTATGCCTGGAAAAAAATATTGTTAGGTTCTTCTGTCTAGGGTATACAGGATTGAAATGAGAATGATTTTCTTAATTACCATAACTTTTGAAATACCCTCTATAACGTAATGAAACCCTATATTGGAAGTATGAGATAGCTTATCTAAATTTGAAATAATAATAGGTGCCCATTTAAAAAAATCCTGGTAATTTGTAGCACTCTGTAAATACGAAAATAATTTTATCTTGTGAAGTTTGAAGTTGCCTATAATTTGTAAATAACTTTTTGAATCTCCTTTAATAATGGATATATATGCTACTAATGCCGCACTGTATATATATATATATATATATATATATATATATATATGCAGGGTTATTCACGTTATTCGACACGGAAGGTTATGGCCAAACGACTTGACTTTCAAAAATTTTATTTTTGGAGGTAATGTAGACCTACAGGCGAGAAAAGAAGAACAGATTGACATGATTCTTATTATCGGAGAATGTAACCAAAACGCCTTACTGGCACCACGAGTTTACGCTCAAAGATTTCCCAACAAAAAACATCCAAACAAAGCTGTTATGGAAAGATAGTTGGCTCTATTTAAACGAACTGGAAGTGTTCATTATGATAAACCTATGACTGAAAATGAAGAAACAGAATTACTGGTAATTGCTTCTGTGATCGAAAACCACATATAGGGCAAAACCAAATTGCGCAGCGGATTAACATTAGCCAAGCAAGTGTCTCGAGAATTGTTAAAAAGCACAGTTTATAAAATCCAGCTCCATCAAGAACTTTCCGAAAATGACTTCAGAAAACGAGTTGAATTTTGTATGTTGGCGTTAGACCGAGTGGCCGAAAATGAAACCTTTTTCAATTTTGTACTGTTTAGCGACTTATGCACATTTCATAACAACGGATTTGTTAATAGACGTAATTCTCATTATTTCGCTGATTCCAATCCGCTACAACTTAGAACGACTCATAATCAACACAGGTGGAAATGGATATCAGAATTGACCTCCATGGTCCCTGATTTGACTTCACCGGATTTCTTCTTATGGGGATACGTAAAAACAACCGTTTACAACACACCTCCAACCACACCAGAGAATATGAAGGAACGTATTAGGAAATCATTTCAAAGCATAAGCCCGGAAATGTTAGCAAATGTTGGTAGAGGTTTCGAAAAGATGGACATGCATGTGTTTAGAGACAGACGGTCGTCATTTTGAACACTTGCTATAAGAAATGTTTTTACAGTTTTTCCACCATTCTATTACTTTCATCATTATTTTAATTAGTAAGTAAATTGTAATATATCATTATTCAAATTTGTTTGCCTAAACCTGCTCTTTAATGCCAGCAATTCTGAGTTGTCAAATTTCCATAGACGACTTGTTAAGTGTTAAATTTGTTTAATAAACTTGCTTTCTGAAAATGTGCATTTTCCTAGAAAACAAGAAGAGTTATAGTATTCGATAGAGAATTAAATTGTACATCATTCTGCTGTTGAAAAAAAAGACAGGGTGTTTTATTTAAACTAATCAGGTTATTACTATTTAAAACTTTAAATTTTTGTCATGATTTATAAACACTTTGTATATGATAGTCAGTGTTTTATTCAGTGCGTCATGATACATAATCAAACAGTAAGCTAAATGTAAAGTTTAGTTGACGAAAAAGTGAATACTAAATAAGGTGTGTAAGGTGTAAGGTTAAAGTCGGATAAACCTTAGTAAAATTCATTCTTATTTTGATCGCAGAAATTAAAAATGCAACAGTATGTAGAGTTCCATTGAAAAAATTGCAACTTTGATATGTTTCATTCTTTTGGAACAGCCTGTACATTGCGAAAATAATTTTAAAATGTACCGCTTGTAGGCCTACATTAACTACAATAATAAAACTTTTGAAAGTCAAGTCGTTTGGCTATAATCTTCCGTGTCGAATAACGTAGTAGCCCGATTATATATATATATATATATATATATATATATATATATATATATATATATATATATATATATATATACACTATTCTGAAATATAATAATAATAATAATATTTATTGTGTAGCTTATTTCACCAATATTTACACTTGTCAAATTGTTAATTATCTAAAATACATAAATGGCACATTTCACTGATTAAAATGAATAACAAAATAGTCGTTTATATTATATAACGGGTTCTTAAGTAACACTGCGTTAATACTGGATTTAAATTGACTAAAAGATAAATTTCTTACATTGGTAGCAGTGCATTAAAAAATTTAACAGCCAGAAGTTAGGTCCATTTTGTGACTTAGATAATCTTACATAATTACAATGTAAGTTATCTTTGTTCCTAGTATCATAAGAATGTATTTGACTATATGTTTCAAAAGTAGGAATATTATTCTTGACATAACATAAACAAACAAAAACAAATAACGAGTACATGGTCATTACACGAAGTTTAACGAAGGATTGCTTACAGTCGGAAGCGTATGGCAGACGATCTACAACACGAATAGCTAGCTCTTCTTTGCAAGGCGAAAATTCTTTTGCGCTCGTGTCCCCAAGTAATAATTCCGTATAAAATATGCATGACAAAGCGAAATACGCAATCCTTAAAATTTCAGCTGAAACAGACGTAGCTAAATTGTGTAATGCAAAGATGTTTTTGCTAATTTATGCGAGATATGACTTATATGATTGTTCCAAGATAGCCTAGTGTCCATTCTGATACCTAAGAATATGCACTCATTACTATAGCTTCCGGAAGCGATGTATCTTAAGGTAAATACACCATTCTGAGTTTTATCTTTATTTAAAACTAGATCGTTAGAGTTGAACCATGTCTCGGCATGGTTAACTGCAACAGTGCAGTGAGAAATTGCAGTGTCAAAGTCAGAGTTTGAAACAGTAGAGTAGTATCATCAGCAAAGAAAATTGATAATACATTATTTAATTTATTTAAATAATAAGGCATATCATTTTATATATATATATATATATATATATATATATATATATATATATATATATATATATATATATATATATATATATATATATATATATATATATAAAGAAATAATATAGAGCCCTGAGGAACTCCTTGCTTGAGATTAAGTTGACTAGAATACGTGTCACCAATCTTAACCGTTTGCATTCTATTAGATAGATACGAAGATATCAAGTTGACACAGGTCCTATTTAAACCGTATTTATCTAGTTTTTGTAGCAAGACGTTGTGACGCTTTGCTTAAGTCACAAAACGCAGTAACACTAAATTGACCTTCCTCAAAACATTTAATTACATTATTTGTAAATTCCGTAAGGGCATTGCTGGTTCCTTTAGCTCTAAATCCGAATTGGTTATAGTAAAAAGACGATTCGTTTCAAAATAGTTTCTAATTCGTTTTTCCAAAACGCGTTCGATTACTTTTGAAAAAATAGGCACTATAGAAATAGGTCTGTAGTTTGACATATTCTCAGTATCACCTTTCTTATAAAGAGGTAGTACCAATGCGACCTTGAAACAATTAGGAAATTGTCCACTTTGAAAACAATTGTTAATTAATGCGGTTAAAGGGCCAATAAGGATGCGAATATTCTTTTTTAATAAGCAAGAATACCACGTGTGCATAAAAATTAATCAAATAATCCTGGAAAAAGCGTTGTTTCCTTAAGGGAACCGCATTCGTTGATTTTCTCTATCGATTGAAATCCTTTGAGTCAGGCTCTTTTAACTTTAACCAACAGAAAACCAACTCATGCATTTTCCAGGCAACGCCGCTTTTTGGATTATCGATCATTTTGGACGCGCTAGTGGTATTATATATGAAAATGCTGAAGCTGTATTATCGTTATTTTTATAGAAGCGGGCGGCTTTGAAATTTCTTTACGTTAACATGCATTTATTATTTATTAATATCTATCTGACATGAAGTTTTAAACGTCACTCTGACAATGTTGTCTGTTTTCGTTATGAACGTATAAAAAGAGGTTGCATACTTATCCTAAAAAAATGAAATTAATTAATGAAGTTACTTTTAATACATAAACAAAAAAGTGGTATATAACTAAATACATAAACTTTTATGTTTATGTATTTAATTTGACATTTGTCCTCAAATATTTCAAAATTTATTTTTTCTAATTTCATGGAAACGATACCAAAAATTTTGTTAATTTGCTCTATACATTTTGGTGCTCTTATATATTATTGCTAAAAAGAAGCCTGAAAATATGTAAAAGCACTAGTTACGAAAATAACTATAAATTTAAGTTCACACCAGATATTTTTTTACCAACGCATGAAGCGTGTGGGTATTCAGGTACTTTCGTATTTTTCTGGTGTTATCTTTCATTTCTGTCTTCAATTTCCTTCATTGTATTACTTTTTATGACCATGTATAATTCATATTCAAATGTGGACAATGAATCTCAGTTGCTTTTGGTAATTACAGTTAACTGTTAGTCAATTGCACTAATTCATAATTTATTGTTACATAAACCATGAAAGCTAGATAAACAGTTTGCAAACAAATTGCTCACTTAAGAAAAACATGATCGCAATGTAAGATTAATGTGTTATTTTAATTACAATTAAAACTTTCATGTACATTGATGTAATAATTGAGTTTTAATATTTATCTGCTTCTTTAATAGTTTAAATTGATGTTTTAAAAGCGCTAACATTTGCAATTTATATACATGATACTATAAAGTTTCAAGTTATACAATCTTTGAATTATTCAAGTAAAATTTAGAATAAATATAATGTAATAAAATATTTGCAACTTTCAACTCGGTGGTTGTTCTATTTTATGCTTAAAATTTAACCATTACCGTTGTATACGTGCATATCAATACATTTATCTTTAGTTTTATGTTTGTATTTTCCTTTTCTCTCCAGTTGTTCATTTTGTTTTACATAGGTTTTAGCTACTTTAAAACGATGCAATGTTTTAATACATCATTTTGTATACTTCCTTGTCAACTAAAAATAATTGTGCCGTTCTGATTTATACGCCGTTAAATGAAATTAAACATCGTAAAAATGTGACTAAATACAAACTATTTTCAGGAAATTGTCGTTTTCCTTTGAATAATGGATTTACTATTTTTGATCATTTATTTTATTTTACAGATCAAGATGGTGCTGAAATTGTAATTCAGTGTCCGTTCATAATCTTCTTAGACTACAGCATATTTAGATAACAAGATTTGCAAGTAAAGCTCCAACTATCCGCATTTTCTGAAAATTAACAGCAATGATGGCGTTACCTGAATGACGTTGCTCTATTTTATCACGAATCTAACAGGTAAGATATTAATAGTGTATACATAAATTAGACTTTTAAATGTTTATTTTCATCGCCAAAAGGAGGATAACAACAAGCACTTCTTATGTGGTGCGTAACAGCTTACTACGAATTTTGGCCGTTGCTGATGGACCGACTGGAAACAGTTTACTGTATAACAGACCGCGTCATTGTCGCTTGCATCCGTTCATGGAAAATCAGCCGCTTACGTTTGTCGAAATTTTTATCACTTGTCACTGAACCTGATGAACTTTCCTTGGATACCGAATGGAAAAACAAAGAAAATTCGCTGTTAACCAAAGCCAACAGTAAATGTTTGTTAATTTAGATTTAAAATTGTTAATTTTGTTTTATTAAACCAAGAGTAGAAAAAATTTACTAATACGGGCAATATTTTGCGAATTTTTTTGCGTATCCGTCTCTTGCAAATTAAGTCATTAGTTTATTAAAGTTTATAAGTTAACCGTTAACTTTTATTATTAATGAGTGGCTTTGGCATATACAATCTCATTTTCTCTTTTCTTACAACTTTACCGTACGATTCCTAAATCTTAGTAATAATCAACCTAAAGTTAGTGATTAATGAGTTGTGCCCAATGCGAACATTGGATTGTGATATTCTCCTGTAATCTTCAAGATTGCTCAATTGGTAATAATACAAATACATAATAAATTGGAGTTAATTTAATACTGTTCAATTCAATATAGCTTTAAGTGTTTAAAAAAAAACTAAAAATATTTGTTTTAAAACAATAGCCAGAACTTGTTAAATTTGATAAGTACAAATTGTTTGTGATATTTAGAAAGATTGTATTTTTATAATTGTTAAATAACAATTTATTTTGACACCTTCAATGGCTTAATTAATAATTTGCATCCTATCAGTAAGTTTAGCTGATCTAAAACATATTTAATATCTAACTGTATGTAATGTAACATTGAATCAATAAAATTTCTTTCCAGCTGTTAATTTTGTTTCTGACATTATTATTAAATATCAATAATTTTATAATTTAATTATTGTTTCGATAGAAAGTGGTGGATTATTTCTTAATAGCATTTTTCCTAACAAGTGTGAAAAGTGGACTTCTCTCAATGCTGCTATTGACCGAACGACGCACGTGTTAGAAACTCCTTTTTTCTATGCGCATGTTGAAACTAAACTAAAAATACTAGAATTTAATTTTTTTCAATAAATTCATTTTTGGAAAAATACATTCGAAACAATTGTTTTTGTCGCTAAAAAGAGTGAGAAAAATTGCATTTTCTTCTCTAGTGAGGAAAGTAAAAAAACAACAATGTTGCTACGTTGATCATTACATTTAACATGGAAAAATACCCGAGTTAATTTTTTTCCGCATCGTATAGTTTTTTTTTTCTAAAAGTTGCGTCATAATTTTTAATATAGCTTGCAATAAAATTCCAGTTTATAAAAGAATTTTATTAAACTATCATACTTCTTCCCCTTGACATTTTTAAATAATGGACAATGCCGTACCAATAGGAATCATCAGCAACGGTCGGGTGGCGGAAATCTGCAAAAACCGAATTTAATCGTAGAATGTAAGTGAGACTTGAGGTCAACCTCCACCAATACACAGATTAAGACTCGTTTGGAAATTTTTATTAGATTCAAATATAATTAAATGTTAGATGTTTGTCAATTCTTGATCGGAACATGGACAACAGCCACAGTCCCTTGGATGCCACTCAGTCCAGATTGTCTGTAAGGCAGTACTAAACTCCAAACAGAATGCTCCAAGTTCCTCAGTGGAGGATAACTTTTGAATGGCGGTTGAAGATGTTGCTAAAATAAAATTATTTCCGTTAATTCGACAATGGTAATAGTTTCCCTATTTACAAACACGGGTCCTTCACCAATGATTTATGACGATTAATGTGAGTCTATCTAAGTCTATGCGGTCAAATCTAAACGGATGATTTCAAATACTGTTTTACCATAATGTATGCAAAAGCAGTACATTAATCAACGCAAAATATGACCAAATACTGCAATCTGGATATAGCCTCACTACATTAGTGTAGGACATTTGAAAATTTCAATTCTCCGTGTTCAGGCAGCCAAATTATTAAAATATAATTAAAATTAAAATAATTGTTGATTCTAAATATTGATTAATAATTGAGGTTCAAATATAATTAAATGTATATTATTTTTATTTATTTACTAGTATAGTCAGGAGGTTGATGTTAATAGTGCTTACGTCACCCAAAGATATCTACAGTCAGATCGTCTTTGGCAATAATTTAAACGAATGCTCCAGGTTCTTCAGTGAATGTAATTTTAATTTGAACGACGTTAATTAAATAAAGGTAACATTTTCCTATTTACGAACATGGGTTCACTCAATGATGATGACTATTGAATGATTTTTAATAAATACAAGGTCTCTTTAGGTCATTTAAGTTTTGCAGTCAATCTTTACTACCGTATTAATTTAACTTACTTTCAAATTTATTTTTGAACATGTATTTTCAGGAAATAATTCAACAAGTTAAAATAATATTTGACCTCATAGTGTATGTACATTGTTGCACAGTATACGCAAAGATTGAATACTTGGTAACCTCGCCACATTAGTGGTCATTTGAAAATTCAATTCTTTCTATGGTCAGGCGGCCGCGTTGGAATTCGTTTTAATTAAAGTTAAACTAATTATTGTTTTTTTATTATATCAGTACGCTAAAATTAATTATCATGTCACGACGAAGGGATTGGTATAAAAAAAATACCACATACATAAATTTAAATTACTTTCAAAATTAATTTTGAAATGTATTTTTCAGAGTAAATTCAACAAGTTAAAATAATATTTTACCTCATAGTGTATGTGGTAAATGGAATACTTGGGCAGCCTGCTCATTTAACCTCGGCCACATTAGTGATGGGACATTTTGGAAATTCCAATTTTTTCTGTGTTCAGGCGGCCGCATTGGAATTCGTTTTAATTAAAGTTAAACTAATTATTGATTCTTTTATTTTTATACTCTAAAATTATTTCTCATGTCACACGACGGAGGTATACAAACATTAGCACCTCATACATAAAAAAAATAATTGTTTACACAACGGTGTAATTGCTAATTACGGATAATTCTGTCAATTCAGAATTCATAATTGCAGAAGTCACTTTTTCACAAGTGTTAGCATTTAGATTTAATTTTTCAATTACATTGTGTTTTACACAATAGCCAGTAGATGAACACAAATTTTGCTTGTATTGTCTTGCAGTCGTTTTGTAATGTGTTGTCGAGGTTATTCGACATTTTAATTAGATTGTTATTATTGGAAACTCAGTTTTGTTTGTATTGATAATATACGTCATCGACTACAAAATTAACATTTATACGTAACGGTAGTTGTGGATGGCAAAAAATATGATAACACTGTTTGAAATTCACGTATGTTTTCTTTTAAATGAAATCCATACAAAGGCATTTTCACGGTTTCCTAAAAATGTCACTAATTATTTGGTCATTAACGAACTTGACCTAGATTTTATGGCATTATTTTTTACTTAATCACAATTTCAATGAACGTTTTGCTCTCCACTAGTTTGAACATTTTGCTCTTAAGTCATTCTTTTATTTTCTCTGTATTACCAATCTTTTAAAAATTTTGTGTCTATGATCTACAAGTCATGCAATTTTTATCAAGAATATATTTTTTTGAAACGTATATATATATATATATGTATTATATATATATATATATATATATATATATATATATATATATATATATATATATATATATATATATATATATATATATATATATATACCATGTCTAGAATCTAACGTTCTATGGCTACCTTTATTATTATAAGAGATAGAGTCGGTTAAATTAGCAAAGTTGGAGAATTACATGATAATTCAAACATTCAACATTGTTGCCAACTTTCTAAGATATCTGAAAATAACTAAAAATTGTCCAAATTTTAATCGGCTAAATCTTATTTAGTATTATAAATACGAAAAAGTTGTGAGACTTTTGATAGCTACTTTTACGCAAAATGAAATGCAGTAAAAATTTTTTATTATTTTTCGATACAAAACATACATTTTTAATGGCAACTATAGGTGGCTATGGACTTATTCGATTACTTATTTTTCTGATTTCAAATGTGTTATATATATATATATATATATATATATATATATATATATATATATATATATATATATTATATATATATATATAATATATATATATATATATATATATATATAACAAAAAAAGTCATGTTAAGTCTGGAGATCGCTGCGGCAAGCTATTGGACCTCGATTTCCTATCCAATTAAAATTCCTAAATAATTACACAGTAATCCATTGTGTGCTGGTGCCCCGTCGTGAAGAAAATAATTCAAATTTTGAATTACGTTCAACGGAAGGTCCTCCAAAATTACTTCAAATTCGTTTCGTAAAAAAATTAGATATCTTTCGGAATTTAAATTGTATTTATAAAAAAACGGCCCAAGAATTTTGGTACCAATAATACCGCACCAAACGTTTACTGAAAAATTGGTCTCTCCCCTCAACAGTAATATGAGGATTTTCTTGGGACCATTGGTTATGATTTTTTCTATTGAAGATGCCGTTTGTAAATTTTGCTTCATCGGTAAAAAGAATGGTTTTCGAGAATAGATTGTTTGCTCGACTTTCATTAATCAACCATGTAGCAAAACGTAATCTTTTCTGATAATCTTCAACATACAATGTATTTCCTATATGAAAATGATATGGTTTAAAATTATTTTGTTTCAAAATACCGTGGGCTTCATCTTTGGAAGTGTTGCACTCGTTCACAATTTCACGAGGAGATGTAGTAGGTTTAAATACGACGTAAGCTAAAACACGTTCTTCTGTTTCTGTGTGTACATTTAAAATTTTGAGGTTTAGTAAAAGCCCCACATTTTTTTAAATTTGATTTGATATACTTCCGAAGCAGCATTAGCATCTCTGTTGGACACGTAATAGCAAAAAAGCATATCATTTCTTTATTTTTTTTTTTTTTTTATGATTGTGGACCTGAACAGGCTAAATAAGGCCTATCGTGCTAAAGCACTCAGGAACACTTAGGAGGATGGATAGAGGGATAATGAATTGCCAATAGATGCCTATGAACAGCTACCTTAAATTTTCTCATATCATAAGTGGGAGGAAAACAGGAACTAGGGAGATCATTCCAGAGTTTAGAAGCCGTGTAGAAAAATGTGGATTGCGCCCGTTTGGTACGACAAGTGGAGATTTGTACTGCATACTGATGATGTGATTGAGCGAACCGAGTGTTTCTCGCAAAGTTAGCCGGAGATGTAGTTCACCAGCACAATAGCCGTTGTAATAACGATAATATAAAGAAAGAACTGAAACCATCCTTCTATGCTCAAGGGACTGTATGTGAGAAGTTAAGGACGGGTCATTTATAAGCCTAATCGCTCTCTTTTGAATACGATCAACGATATCGAGAGCGTATTGGGAGCACTAACCCAAAGGTGAGAATTATATTCCAGATGAGGCCGAATTTGGGCCTTATACAGCAAAGGAGTTGTCGAGAGGTAAAGTACTGCTTAGATCTGTACAAAAGCCTATTTTACGAGCAGCTGTTTTGGTAGCTGACAGAAGATGGTCAACCATGAGAGATTTGAAGATACAGTCATACCCAACAGAGTAATAGAGTCTGAAAACTTAAGAACTGAGCCATTCAACACAACGAAATGATCGATCTTTTTGGCGGACATAAGGCAACACTGAGTTTTGTTAGCATTAAATTTAACTAGATTATTGCTTCCCCATTCGAGAATACGTTGAATGTCTTTGTTGATTGAATTTGCCATTTCAGCTTTAATTTCTTGATTTGACATAGAAGGTGGATTATCACTATGAGTAGACTGAGATGAACTACAGTGAAGAGTGCTATCGTCAGCAAAGCAATGGATGGGGTTAGTTGTTGAAGAAATAAGGTCGTTTATGTACAGCAGAAAAAGTGTAGGCGCTATAACGGATCCCTGTGGTACGCCCGCGTTAATGCTAACTTCTTTTGAAAAAAGCCATCAACTACGACACGTATTCGTCTTTTATCAAGGAAACTAGAAACCCAGTTGATGAGCGTATCATTTAACCCAAACGAGGTGAGTTTGGCAAGTAAACACTTATGCCAAACTTGGTCAAATGCCTTTGAGATATCTAAAGCGACTACAACTGTTTCACCGGACTGCTCTACTGTATTGTTCCAAACTTGGGTCACATATGAAAGAAGATCGCCTGTTGAACGACTTTGCCTAAACCCATATTGGTGGTCACTAAGGAGTTTGTTAGTTTCAAGGAACGTGAGCAGTTGCTGATTGATGGCTTTTCCATGATTTTAGACAAAATGGAAGTGATGGCAATTGGTCTGTAATTTGAGGATCGGTCTTATCACCTTTTTGGGAATAGGTTGAACATTTGCTAACTTCCATGATGAAGGAATTCCCCAGAAGATATAGAGATCGTATAGAGCTTAGATAGGACTGGTACTAGTTCGGGGAACATTTCTTTAAGACAATAGCTGGGATACCGTCTGGGCCAGTCGCCTTATTGAGATCAAGCCTACTGATGATCGATTCCAAGAGCTTGTACCGAAAATGAATTGGTTTCATAACGTATGAAGAAGAGTTGACTAGGGCACATCTTTTCCAGAATCATTGAGACACGAGTTTGATGCAAACAAATCCACAAAAACGTTGGCTTTGTCTACAGAATCAGCAACTACCGATCCGTCAATAGATGTCAGGAAATGAAGATGTTCGAAAGTTTTTACTAATGGCTTTTAAAGACCAAAATTTACGACTGCCTAAAGGAGATGTAGCTAGTTCATTGCATTTTCGTTGTTCGAACAACTTTTTAGTTTTAGTGATGACACTTTTGCAGATATTTCTAGCACCAACGTATTCTACATGACTGTCAACCGATTTATTAGATTTCCATTTAATGTAACATTTATTTTTAAAGATATTGCATCAGAACAAGCCTTATTGAACCAGGGTTGGGAACGTGAATGACCTACACGGTACTGTTTTTCGGAATGTATAACTCCATTCCCATGAGGATGACTTCAGATACTGAAAGAGCGATGTCCGGAAGAGGACGACTTAAAACAATATTCACGCCATGGAAAGGTTGCAAAGAAATCCCGTAAATCACTCCATCGAGCTGACTTAAAACACCACAAGGTTCTATCGGTTTTGCGAACAACAGTGGAATTAGGTACAGTAGAAATGATTTTTTAGACAATGGTCGGAAAGACCTAAAGGCGAAAGAACGGAAGTTTTATAAACAAGAGGGTTTGATGTAAGAAAGAGATCTAGAAGATGTGGAGTATGGTTAGGGTTATCAGGGATTCTTGTGGGTTCAGAAATCATTTGTGTGAGATCACATGAAATAGCAAATGTTTCTGCACTATGACCAGCAGGATTTGTAGTAGATGAAAATTGAAGCCAATTAGAGTTATGAACATTGAAATCGCCTACAAATGAGATATCGCAAGATGGAAACTGAGACAGGAGATAGTCAACTTTCATACTAAGGTAATCGAAGAAGTCTTGAAAGTTGCTGTCATTAGGAGACCAATAAATGCAACAGTAGAATTTCACAAAATTAGGACCAGAATGTTTAAACCAAATCACGTCAAAATTTTTATTTTCTAAGGAAGAAACCCTCTTGCAAGCAATTCTGTCCTTGATGTACCACATACGCCTCCTTTATATCGAAAGTTAGAGTGAAGATGGTATTGAGGAAATTGCAAGTCGGGTGACTCGGAGCTTTCCGAGGAGACTTGTGTTTCAGATAGAAACAATATATCAGGTTGTAATTGTTCAAGATGTTGGTGAATAGCATTAAGATTAGACCTGATACCGCGGATGTTGCAGTAGTGAATCAGAAAGTTGATACTTTCGATGACCGAGGTCGCTTGGGCTCTGCCCTCCCGGACATCCGAATGGGGCAGGATTTTACGTCCGGAATTTATAACCCTAGAAACCACAGCCATCTTATTTTTAATTTGGGACTTTTAATCCGATAGGAAGACAGTGAGGGCGAGAAGGAAGAATAAGGATGAGAATAGATTAAGGATGATGGAAAAGGTAACCGGCAGCCCTTACCAGCTCAGAAAATCGGAGACCCAATATTAAGCCCATGGTAAGGGTGGTGGTACCTCCCCGGCTGGCATGGGTATACATGCCTACCACCTATATATATATATATATATATATATATATATATATATATATATATATATATATATTTAATACTTATTGTGGACTGTTCAGGAGTCCTTCTCCTCTTCAGCCCTGGTCATTCCTTGTTGTGTTGCGTTGTTTGCTGTTATTGTATAGTGTACAATCATGAGGTGTGGTTATTTTTGGATTAAAAAAAAAAAAAATTTGGTTTTAATTGAGTAATTGTGCTGGGTTAATGTGCGTGTTATAGTGGTGTGTGTGGCGTGGTTGGTGTGCTTATCTGCGTTGGCCGGTATCTTGCTAGGGTCGTCATCCAATAAACGTGGGGATGCGGAGGGCATAAGGGATGTTATCAAGGGATCCTTCTATCTCCTCGGGGAGGTCGTCGAGAAGTTGAGTAGGATAGCGGGAGGATGTTTAAATTTTATTTGGGTTTCCTTCGTGGGAATTGGGGAAATCGGTAGTTATAAAGAGTGGTCAGGATCTCTTTCTTTGGTACGGTGTCGCCGAAAATTCTTTTGTGCGTGAAATTTCTATGAAGGGTTTGGATTCTATGGGTGATTGGTGGTATATTGGCGTGTTGGATGGTGAGGTCATTAGGGTACCTGAAGGGTAACCGGTGTATACGTCGGAAAATTCGGCGTTTACAGGAAGCTATAGAGGAAATGTGTTTGGAGTTTATGCCAGTGTATATGGGAGCTCGGAAATCCATAACAGGGCGGATGTAGGTTTTATAAGTGTGCATGAGTGTTTTGGGGTGACAACCTCTGATTCTAGGCAAGAGGTTTGCGCGGTTCTAATCTTATTGAGATTTTCTGAACATCAGGGCCAATTGAGGTTCTCTGAAAGATTCAAGGTAGGTGATTTTATCTTGGAGAGGTCTTTCTTGATTCAAAGTGAGGACACCTTTTGGATGCAAGCTTGGGAACTTATCTTCGGTGTAATGAGGATGGCGGAATTTGCTTGGGTCTTGGTAGGGTTGACGGAACTCTCCACCGGTTAGCCCAGTTGGAGAAGTTCCGTAGGGTTTTGGATATGAGGAGGCCGCTTCACTGTTCCGATTAACCGTCAGAAGGCGGTGTCATCTGCGAACTGTTACGATTACTCCGGGTTGGTGACTTCGAATACCGGAAGCGAAGATAGTGTAGAGGATCGGGCTAAGGCAGAACCTTCGGTACGCCTGCTGTGGGTTGAAACGATCTGAGTGGGTTTTCCCAACTTTGGAACTGATCGATCAGTCGGTATGCAAGTAGGAGTTTGGTGAAAGGTCGAATGTTTAGGCTTCGGATCTTGTGCAGGAGACCGACGTGCCAGACCCTGTCAAATGCCTGCTTAATGTCCAGAAACAGCCAGATTGCATTGCTTGTGGTTGAATGCTCTGGTGGTCTGTAAGCAGCTTCAACAAGGGATCGTGACACGTTCGGTTGGGACGGAAGCCGAATTGGCTGTTGGGAAGGTCATTAAATTCTAGGTGTTCCTTGAGTCGCCTGGCTAGAATCTGCTCGAAGCATTTTCCGAGGCAACTCAGGAGGGAGATAGGTCTATAGGAGGAGGGTGAGGTTAGGTCAGCGTGGGGTTTTGATATCATGACGGTGGAAGCCGATTTCCAGTCCGATAGGGTTAGGCATTTGTTATAGATTTCGGAAAGTAAACGGAGGGTTGGGTTGGTTAGGTGCCTGAGGATCTTTCTATTTAGGCCATCACGACCTGAGGCTGAATTTTTCCCTTTTTTGAAATATGTGAGGACCTGGTCGGGCGTAATGGGGGCATAAAAAGGACTCTAGTTATCAAGTTGGGGTTCAGGAAGGTTAAGGTTGCGGAATTCTTCAAGGTGACCCTCGAGGAGTGCCTTGACGTGGTTATCAAACTGGGGATCATCTGAGAATTGGAAAATGGTTTGAAGGTGGTGACCAAAGAAATCAGCTTTTCCTTGGTCGGAGGAGATTAGGTTGCCCTGAAGGTCGGTTAGGTGTGATTTAGGGTTAACTTTCGTTCTGGTCAGTCTATCGAACTGTTGCCAGAAGAGTTTGCCATTTCTATAATCTAGCTGGGAGGCGACTTTGGACCAGGAGTCTTCGGGGTGTTTGTTGGTTTCTCGCCTGATCAAGGCGTTTAGGCGATTATATTCGGTCTTGAGAGCCGGATTCCTGGATCGCAGGAATTGAGGATAAATCCGTCTTTTCTCTTTGATCCAGTTCACAATGTGCTGTGGGAGCGGTTTGTGGGAAATGTCGATGTTTTTTAGTGGCACAGAGGTATCGGACCGCTTCCGCAATTACGGAAGTTAGGTTTCTAATGGCTCTCTCTAGATCTCGGGTTGTTTGAAGATTGGGTGTGGGAAGGTTATTGGAGATGTGATCGGAGAACACATTCCAATCTGCTTTAGAAAAATATTTGATCTGTATATTGAGGTGTAGGAGGAGCTGGACAAAATGAAGTTTTGACCAGTAGGGGTATGTATCAGATGTGATCGTGGTGCCTAAGCACTCACGATCGAAATAGTCTAAGGGCTCGGATACTATGATATGGTCTATTATTGAGGCACCTAAATGGCCAAAGAATGTGGGTTGTTTGTTGGCGACTCACAACAATGGATGATTCAACAGGCCCATCAAGTAAAAAACGTAGATTACAGTTTAAAGATAAAAATAGGTTAAAAGAGGATGAATTAGGTACTGCAAATGTTTGATAAATTCAGATTTCGAAGAAAGTGATGAATTTATATACTGAGTGATGTAGATTTTCTGAAGATGACTTAAGTAAGTAATATTGGGGAGCACTAACCCAAAGGTGAGAATTATATTCCAGGTGAGGCCGAATTTGGGCCTTATACAGCAAAAGGAGTTGTCGAGAGGTAAAGTACTGCTTAGATCTGTACAAAAGCCTATTTTACGAGCAGCTGTTTTGGTAGCTGACAGAAGATGGTCAACCATGAGAGATTTGAAGATACAGTCATACCCAACAGGTAATAGAGTCTGAAAACTTAAAAAGTGAGCCATTATCACAACAGGAAATGATCGATCTTTTTGGCGGACATAAGGCAACACTGAGTTTTGTTAGCATTAAATTTAACTAGATTGTTTAATCTTCCAGATTAAACAGGGTATTTTAATAATGTTAATAATTTTGTAATTTTATATTTAGTAATAATAGAATTGACAATTAAGAAATGTAAAACGAATAGCAAGCAAAACTGTATATAGAGCAGGTTAATTATTGCGACAAATTGTGCTGATACAAAAGTGTGTAAGGTTGAAATTACACATATACGATATGCATTATAACTAGTAAGCACAAAAGGCGCTTAAAAGAATAAACATGACCTACTAACTAGGTCAAATAATAAACACGTCATGTAAAACATTGTATATAAATGTAAATATTATCGAATAAATCAGTTCTTGAATGAATCTCATCTTTATTCAATTACTCAACAGGGTTGTGAGGAATAGTCTACAATTGGTACAGTGACGGCGTACCTCACATTAAACCCCAACTAATCAATCTCTCTAATCAGAGAATTGAACATGGTCCTTCGAGCCAACAACATCGGCAGCCAGTAAAATTAGTCATGGTCCTTCGAGCCAACAACATCGGCAACCAGTAAATTAATTACTATTGAAGACATCAACACCACCACATTCAATTCACCACCACCCCGCCAAAAGTTACAGCAGCAAGTCTACCTCTGTAAACTATAAGGATTTACGCCCCTTATAGGAAAGAAGAAACATAACGACAGTGGGTAAGACAATCAAGCTTTATAAATAAGAAACCAAACAAGACTCAAAGCGAAAAATGGAGAAGATAAACAAATTGGCCAACACCCAAAATGAAATTGGCAAGGCTATGGAGAAGATGTTTACAAATATGAAGAAAGATGCGGCGGCACGGAAGAACAAGGTGTACATTAATGAACGTAGCAAGGCATTGGAAACATGGTGGGAAGAAGCGAACAGCACACATTGGAAATATCAAACTGCGGATAGACGATCATGACTACCACACGTCAGAATACTTTGAAAAATTGGGTAAACTATATAATCACATTAAGAACTATCTGGCAGAGCTGGAAAAGAAGCTAACAACCACCTCGCAAGAAGACGGTGGGGTCGACAAAGAACAAGAACAGCGATTGAAACGACAAGAGATCAAGATACAACAACTAGGTGCTCTATTACAACAAGTAGAAGAAAGATTGAAGAAAAGAAAACACGGTCCAACTTAAGTTATGGCAAAACAAGATTCAGCGCCAATGGACTGCAATTGAAGAACTGCACGAACACATCGGTACATGAAACAGAACATCAGGACAACTATTTTCAAACAACGAGTTCGAGAAAACCGAACAATGGTGTGACCAAATTAGCATCGAACTCGGAAACAAAATACAAATGGTTGGAGATAAGACATGCATCAAGATGCCAGAAATAAAACTACCTATGTTCAGCGGTGGTTATGAAAATTGGATGACATTCCAAGACCTATTTGAAAAATAATACACTCCAACAAAACAGTGACAACAATAGAAAAAACGTACCTTAAAAGCAACGTCACAGGAGAAGCATCAAAGCTAATCCACCTTCAAATAGCAGAATGCAATTACAAAACAGCATGGGAAATTCTCGGAGCAGATACAACAACAAACGGTTAATGGTAAAAACCTTAATAGACAAATTCTAGACTTTCCACTATCCAAGAACAAGACGCAGGGCAATAATCTGCATGACACCACTCATGAGTGTCTGGAAGCAATAAAGAACCTAGGGTAGAAACAGCCTCCTGGGGTCCTCTTATTGTCCACATAGTAACAAGAAAATGGGACGCAGAAACAAACAAACTATTCGAACAATCGCTGAAAGCACCAAATGAAATACCATTAATGGAGAGTAATGGAATTCCTCAAACTAAGATTCCAGTCAATGGAAGCAATGTTAGGCAAGAAATCCAACCATAACCACACGAGGACAGCCCCAATGGAACCCCCAGTGGCAGAATAAACGCAAGCATGCGCTACTGCAACCAAAATCACAAGTTGGTGACTGCATCAAATTCAAAGGGTTATCAGCACAAGCCAGGATCACATTTGTGAAGAAAAACGTCTATGTTTCAATTGCATGGACCACAGTTCCAACATCAGATGCCACGCAATACGCGGTGCACAACGTGTCAGTACCCGCACCACACATTACTACACCAGGAATACAAAAACCTGCAACACACCAGCAAACAAAATCGGCAGCGCACGCATCAACCAAAAGTTAAAACAGCCCCGAAAAAAAAAGTGATGATAGTCAGTATGGTATCACGGGAAGAAGAAACGCAATTAGAAAAGTTTTGGGAACTCGAGGAAATTCCAAGGGCAGTGAAAATGGTCCAACAAGATGAAGAGTGTGAAGAACACTACCAACAAACCCACCAAGGGAACCAATCAACAGTATCGACTTACAACCGTTACATATGGAACAGCTTCTGCACCTTACCTGGCGGTAAGGACATTCAACAACTACCCAAGATGAAAACAATTACCCGCAAGCATCAGCAGTAACACTGAAAGATTATTACGTGGACGACCTGTTAACTGGAACCACAACAATAGAAGACGCAAAAACGTTACAGGACGAATTAACCACATTAGCAGCGAAAGGAGGTTTACGTTAAGAAAATGGGCAAAATCACAAGAACTATGGAAAGAAGAAAGAAACATCGAACCACTGGATATCAACCAAGACGAGTCAAGAAAATCCCTATGAGATGGCTACCAGATCAAGACAGCTTTCAATTCAAGGTAGCAGTCAACAACAAAGCATTAACAAAAGAAGCATACTATCAGAAACAGCAAAAATCTTCGACCCGCTAGGGTGGTCAGTCAATAACCATAACAGCCAAACTAATAATACAAGAATTATGGATAAGCGCAATTAAATGGGATCAGCAAGTGCCGGACAACATAGCAGCAAAATGGGTGAAGTTCCGGGACGAATTAAAAGCTATAGAAGAATCTAAGTACAGAGGACACTGTGCAGAAAATGAAGGCGGACTTTTGGAAAATTTGGGCAAGGAAGAAAAAAACAATCTCATACTACAAATAGCACTTGGACTCTTAACAATGTTAACAGTTGCAAGAGCGAAGTTTACAATGGAACAGCTTTACGCCATGCCAACCACCTCGTCGCGGCAGAATGTTCAATCTGCGAATGAACATGAACTTCGGGCCCACAGGATGTTTAATCTTAGATTAAACAGGTTTTAATAATGTTAATAATTTTGTAATTTTATATTTAGTAATAATAGAATTGACAATTAAGAAATGTAAAACGAATAGCAAGCAAAACTGTATATAGAGCAGGTTAATTATTGCGACAAATTGTGCTGATACAAAAGTGTGTAGGTTGAAATTACACATATACGATATGCATTATAACTAGTAAGCACAAAAGGCGCTTAAAGAATAAAACATGACCTACTAACTAGGTCAAATAATAAAACACGTCATGTAAAAACATTGTATATAAAGTGTAAATATTATCGAATAAATCAGTTCTTGAATGAATCTCATCTTTTATTCAATTACTCAACAGGGTTGTGAGGACTAGTCTACAATTGGTACAGTGACGGCCCCTCACATTAAACCCAACTAATCAATCTCTCTAATCAGAGAATTGAACATTGCTTCCCATTCGAGAATACGATGAATGTCTTTGTTGATTAATTTGCCATTTCAGCTTTAATTTCTTGATTTGACATAGAAGGTGGATTATCACTATGAGTAGACTGAGATGAACTACAGTGAAGAATACTATCGTCAGCAAAGCAATGGATGGGGTTAGTTGTTGAAGAAATAAGGTCGTTTATGTACAGCAGAAAAAGTGTAGGCGCTATAACGGATCCCTGTGGTACGCCCGCGTTAATGCTAACTTCTTTTGAAAAAAAGCCAACTACGACACGTATTCGTCTTTTATCAAGGAAACTAGAAACCCAGTTGATGGGCGTATCATTTAACCCAAATGAGGTGAGTTTGGCAAGTAAACACTTATACCAAACTTGGTCAAATGCCTTTGAGATATCTAAAGCGACTACAACTGTTTCACCGGACTGCTCTACTGTTTTGTTCCAAACTTGGGTCACATATGAAAGAAGATCGCCTGTTGAACGACTTTGCCTAAACCCATATTGGTGGTCACTAAGGAGTTTGTTAGTTTCAAGGAACGTGAGCAGTTGCTGATTGATGGCTTTTTCCATGATTTTAGACAAAATGAAGGTGATGGCAATTGGTCTGTAATTTGAGGGATCGGTCTTATCACCTTTTTTGGGAATAGGTTGAACATTTGCTAACTTCCATGATGAAGGGAATTCCCCAGAAGGTATAGAGATCATATAGAGCTTAGATAGGACTGGTACTAGTTCGGGGGAACATTTCATTTAGACAATAGCTGGGATACCGTTTGAGCCAGTCGCCTTATTGAGATCAAGCCTACTGATGATCGATTCCAAGAGCTTGTACCGAAAATGAATTGGTTTCATAACGTATGAAGAAGAGTTGACTAGGGGCACATCTTTTCCAGAATCATTGAGACACGAGTTTGATGCAAACAAATCCACAAAAACGTTGGCTTTGTCTACAGAATCAGGAACTACCGATCCGTCAATAGATGTCAGGGGGGGGAAATGAAGATGTTCGAAAGTTTTTACTAATGGCTTTTGCTAAAGACCAAAATTTACTACTGCCTAAAGGAGATGTAGCTAGTTCATTGCATTTTCGTTGTTCGAACAACTTTTTAGTTTTAGTGATGACACTTTTGCAGATATTTCTAGCACCAACGTATTCTACATGACTGTCAACCGATTTATTAGATTACATTTCCATTTAATGTAACATTTATTTGTTAAAGATATTGCATCAGAACAAGCCTTATTGAACCAGGGTTGGGGACGTGAATGACCTACACGGTACTGTTTTTTCGGAATGTATAACTCCATTCCCATGAGGATGACTTCAGATACTGAAAGAGCGATGTCCGAAGAAGAGGACGACTTAAAACAATATTCACGCCATGGAAAGGTTGCAAAGAAATCCCGTAAATCACTCCATCTAGCTGACTTAAAGCACCACAAGGTTCTATCGGTTTTGCGAACAACAGTGGAATTAGGTACAGTAGAAATGATTTCTATTAGACAATGGTCGGAAAGGCCTAAAGGCGAAAGAACGGAAGTTTTATAAACAAGAGGGTGTGATGTAAGAAAGAGATCTAGAAGATGTGGAGTATGGTTAGGGTTATCAGGGATTCTTGTGGGTTCAGAAATCATTTGTATGAGATCATATGAAATAGCAAATGTTTCTGCACTATGACCAGCGGGGGTAGTAGATGAAAATTGAAGCCAATTACAGTTATGCTTATGCAGAAGAATCAGCCATTAATAAATTAATATTCACTATTTAAGTACGAACTACAACTGGTTACAACAAATAATTCAATATCTACTATTTGACAGTCAATCAATGCAGAGTTTTGTTTTTAATTGTCACAGCACACCACGGCATTTGTTTAGTAAATACTATATTTACAATTTTTTGAAAATGGTGAGTTAACTAATAATACTAAACATACAAAGCTATACATTTTTAAAATCAGCAAAAAATAAGCCATCGAATGAGTCCATAACCACCTGTAGTTGCCATTTAAAAAAATGTGTGTTTGGGTTGTAGCTCGAAAAATAATTAGTAAAAAAATATTTTATTCGCATTTTCCATTTTGCGTAAAAATAGCTATCAAAAGTCTCTCTTATAACTGTTTCGTATTTTGAATATTAAAAAAGATATAGCAGATCGAAAATTTGGACGATTTTTAGTTATTTTCAGATATCTTAGAAAGTTGGCAACAATGTTGAATTTTCTTATCGGTATTTTAATTATCATGTAATTCTGCCCAACTTTGCTTATTTAACCGACTCTGTATCTCTTATAATAACAAAGATACCCTCAACACGTGGGTAGATTCTAGACACACTATATACAGGGTGATCCAATAAGGGTGGCCACCGGATATATCTTAGCAACCGCGCATCCTACAGCATTGGGAAAAAAATTTTGACAAATGTTGCTATGGGAAATCGTCATAAAATATTTAGAATTCCCAAAAATCACCACTAGAAGGCGAAATTGGCAAGTCAACATACAAAATTTGGGATTTAAGTATAACCAACGTATATCAAATATGCGATATTATTAATCTACGTATTTTTCGCTTCAAATTTTCTCAGAACAATTTTCACCTAGGTATTATAATAACAGAAAGATTGAGGTTATGAGCACAAAATATTTATTTGACCTTAATTTCGGATTCCGCCAACCCAATTTTACAACCTATGCTTTATTTTACAGATAAATGTCTCCTCTTTTAAGTTTATTAAGAAATACTTTTATATTAATTCTTTAAAGGAATAAAGAATTTAAAATAAAAGAAAGTTTATTTCTTTCGTACACTGAATGAAAAAGTTAAATAGAAACAGGTTATTTTTCATATCAAATTTAATAGACCGTTTAATGTAGAATGTAACTCTGAAAACAAGGAAAGGATATCTTTTTTGGTTCAAAAGTTATAGCAGAAAATGTCCGGTGAAACTGTTGCGAGTTCACATGTGAAAAAAAATTGATAAATATACATAATTTAAAAACTGTAGTTATTTATTGCTAACGATGTCCAGCAGAAAATATCCGATCAAAATGTTCAATATGTGAAACAAAATTGATAAATATTAAACCTAATATAAATTTATTGTTTACATCAATTAGTTAAATTTAACAACAGTGTAAATATGAGACCGATTCCTCATGTGTGCAAATACAGGTCCATAATGAACGAAAACCAATCGAGGCACCATTAGTTTACGTATTTAAGACGGGAATTTGAATTCTGAACTCATATTAGTTTTCATTCAACCCAAACTTACGCATACATAGGGAAGCAGGCTTATGCGCGTCTTAAAAAAATCGAAATCTAGTATCCTTAGAAAAACAAATTATGTTGCTACTAAATGAATAATACAACCCATTTCTTCTATTAGGAGACGTCCACGTATTAGTACGTTAGATAACGTTATTAATACCCTTGCGTATGTACACGCAGTACCTCATATTAGTATTAGGGAAATTGTACGAGACTTGGGAATTAGTTACGGTACAGTTCAAAGAAATTTTGCAAAATATAAATTACATCCATACCATATGGTCCTACATCAAACCCTAAGTGAAGCTTAGGCTTTGACTCTCGATTAAATTATTGTTATTGATTTCGTGGAATGGTTCGTGAAAATCCTCACATTTCATCGCAGATATTGTGGACTGATGAAGCTTCCTTTAGTAATACAGGAAGTCTGAATATTCACAATATGCATTATCGGAGCGAGAACAATCCACACTGGATGCGTGAAATGGACCATCAAAAACGATGGACAGTTAATGTGTGGTGTGGGATTATTAATGGAACGATTATTGGTCTGCACATTTTTTAAGGTGCAATATATCACCATTTCTTGTAATATGATTTGCCAGTTTTATTGGAGAACGTTCCTTTGGGTACTCGTAGGAATAGGTGGCTACAGCAAGACGGCTGTGCTGCTCACTTTGCCCGTAACATGAAACTATATTTAAATGAACAATTTCCTGATAGATGGATAGGTACAGGATGTGTGTTTTTTTACCCAACTAGGTCTCCTGACCTATGGATTTTTATTTATGGGGCAGAATAAAATCCATAGTATACAAAAATAGACCAAACGCTCAGGAAGATATGATTGACAGAATAATGAAAGCTGCCAACAGTATATCCAGGGCAGAAATAGACGCAGCTGTACTGTCAACCCACCTACGGTTGAATAAAAAACGATGGGAAACAATTTGAGCATTTGCGTTAAATTTATTTCATCTAAAATTTGCTTATTTTGATAGAATAAATTGTAAAAATTCTGGACATCGTTAACAATAAATTACTACAGTTTTTATATTATGTATAATAATTATCAATTTTTTTTCACATATGAACTAGCAACAGTTTCATCGGAAATTTTCTGCTATAACTTTTGAACCGAAAAAGATATCCTTTCCCGGTTTTCAGAGTTACCTTCTACATTAAACGGTCTATTCAAGTTAATATAATAAATAATCTGTTAGATTCAGCTCATCCACGTCATCGTTTCCATCATCATCAGGAACAGTTATGTTGTAATAGTTTATTAACAAGTCAGTAAATTCTCTAATATCCGCTGATGTTTGTTCATAAATAGGAAAATACATTATAATAATGCTCACTCGATGACAGTTACACTTTAAAGAGCGAAACACTCGAGAAACGAGAATGCTGCTAGCCTTGGGTATTGTACGCTGGCGCGCTCGTCAATGTTCGGGTAGAATCGGTTATCTTCCGGGGAAGTTTGAAGTATTGACCTAACAACACTCTAACATCTTCCCTAGGCGCGTGTTTATAAATCTAAAGTCCTTTTTTATGGCTGAGGTATTGTCTCCTAAGACGGCTGCGCAGAACGAGACAAGCGCGCCAGCGCACAAGACCCAAGGCTGTTACCCAACCATTCTATTCTGATAAATAGATTTTTTAATTAAGAGTTGCGTAATATCAGATTTTTAATTCAGCATGTGTGTTTTTAAAAATCGTGTTATAAAATTTAAGACTTTAGCGTTTTAAGGAAAGTGTGTTACTCGGTTGGTTGATTGTTAAAATTAACAGGTTTATATAATTACACAGTAATTATCTAAAAGTAAACATGAACAGTGGTTTCTAACTACATGTTGTTGTTGTGGAATTTAAAACATGTAATTATTACATTACAAACTTTTAATGCGGTTTTTATAAAAAAACAATTTGCGTCTGTATGTATGTATGGACAACATATAAGGTTTTGTCCAAACCGCGTTGTTATTAATTACTTTAAGGGAAAGGTAAATACGAGTTGCAGTAAGTGTGATAAAGATAATTAGGTTGTTTGTATATTTACACTCTAAAAATTAATTATGGGGAAATCAATAGCTAGTTTTACATCAACTATTCATAAACATAAAACATAGAAAGTGCTTTAGTTTGATTAGACGAGTAACACAAAGCAGTGACTATGACTCGTGAATCAGTCCCTCAAAAATGTTCTTTCAATACAGAGCTGGTAAGTGGGCTGTTAACCTTTCATTTATTTAATTTACTTGTACAGATTTTTAATTACAGTTATAAAACACATCTAAGTTATACGTAACAAGTTTCTTTAAAAACAATAAGGTGTACAATATATAACAATTTAACGAGCGGATGGATATTAAACATATTTCAATGCAGGCAAACCAATCAGTTTTAATATTAGTTTAGAAAACAATATTGTAATAACTGTTATGTAATTAATTAACTTAATACAAAATTTTTGTTTCATTAGAGAATGAATAATCTGAATGTCAGTAATTTTTTTTTATAACTCACTGAGGCTTTTTTAATACAATTTAACAATAAAAATAAGTGTTCCATAATTAAATATTACTGTCATTCAAATTCCCCACGCAAGATCAAACCCTAACACAAGTTCATACACCTGTCTTACAAGATAGCAATAGGGCCTCGTTATTAGAATACAAATTCAAATTTTACTTCAAGTGTCACGGGGATAAGGCCCAGCAGTAAGTTGCGAAGCCCTATATCAGCCTTACAAGATAGCATTAGGCCTCCTTATTAGAATACAACCCCAACGTATAAATAAAATTTCGTAAGGTTACAATCTGTAGATAGGAATTAAAGAATACGCACAATTGCCTAACCTCCAGGGGCTCCCCACCAAAAGGGCTCTTAATACAAACAAAAATAATCAGGGTTAAAATTCCCTTCATGGGTTGAAAAAGGCCACAGAAAAGAAACCATAAAATAAGGGTGAAAAATACGCTCCCTCAAGTAAACGAGTAAAAACAGAAAAGGCCTCAATTAGGGATGAAAATTCCATCAAGGGGTTGAGAAAGGCCTCCGAAAAGAAACCCTAGGGGTGAAAAAATGAAGCGGTTGAAAAAGGCCTCCGAAAAGAAACCATAGGGGTGAAAATCAAGGAGTTGAAAAAGGCCTCCGAAAAGAAACCATAAAAAATAAGGGTGCCCCACGTGGGGCATCCTTGTGACATCAAAATCCAAGATGGCGCATGGTGCCTCCCTTCTACTTTTGAACTACAAGGGGTATATTACAAACATATGACCGCATCACAAAAAGAAGAAATTCTGCAATAACGCCTGAAATAGGAACTCTTATTAAAACGTGCAATTGTGAGTGATAATAATGAACTACTTATCATATGCTTGAAATTACAGAAAGTGAAAAGGGAGGCACGCGTCTTTATCTTTTGATAGTCAACTACAATGGATGGTTCGTATAAGATGTGAATGTGAATAATTCAAGTGATACACGAAAATATGTGACAAAAGCACCAAATCTTCCACAGAAGTTACTAAGACCAAATTCTCTCTTATCTTCGGCCCGTATGATCCACAATGACTATTATTTTTAGAAGTTGCATTTAAATTATGGTTAAAGGAGAACATTTTTGCTGTGTGCTTAGTCGGTACAATGTTATCATGTGCAACGTGCACAAGATACCATTCATTAGTTTAAATTTAACTTACTTATCAGGTTTCCGTCTGCATAAATGAACTCTGCTTAAACAGATTTCTTTCTTATCTGGTTGCGCCGGCTTGCTCGATTGTCAAAAGAAATAATTATTATCATTTACCAATATTACTTTCAAATTGATTCTCTTAAACGTATATGAAATTATTAATTTTGCTTGAAGTTACTTCTTTCAGTATTGAAGCTTTTAATATTCGAATGGTTAATAATAAAAATAAATCAAACGTTAAGCTTATTTAACTTAACTAAACTCAAAAATGCACAAATGCTTTGTTTAGAATAATGTATAAGAAACAATCCTATGATAACCCCTGGGTATTATTATGATATTTCGGATTTCTTATTCTCTAACATGCACATATAATTTCTTTATCAACAGTTAATGAAATTTGTTTCATTCCGTGTTGATAATAAACACAGTTTAAGGAAAAATGAAACACATAAACGTTTATTTGATTACGTAAATTTATCAGGCTTACTTTTATATGGTGGCGAAAGATTGAGTTACTGCGTTGCTATGCCGTTGATTTGGGTGCCGTATTTCTTGATTCCCCAAATATCTTCTTTTAGACGTTTGGCGCTGACCAATACAATTCCAATTCCAGCCTTTCGATTAATATTTTCTGGATATTTCTGTAGGATTTAACTAGCACTTCAAAGAGTCAGTTTCACTACAACCCGCCTGCAATTACAAACGACAGCGCTGCATCGCATATATTAACCATTTACAAATACTAAAATTATGTAATTAAATTTTTAGTAGATCGAGCAAAACGAATTTGTGACCCTGAATTTTTTTTGAATGATGAATATAAATATTTAAGAAAATCCTTACAAGATAATGGATATTCACTTACAGATATTAATAATGTTATTACACCTTCTAGGCGTAACCTTAAAGAAAAACCAGTTCTTAATGTTGGTACTGCTTTTCTTCCTTTTATAGCTAATGTTACAAATAAAATTGAAAAAATCCTAATCAAATATGGCATTAGGACTATTTTTAAATCTACAAGAAAAATTAAAGAACATTTAAGATCACCTAAAGATGTGTCAAACCCTTTGTCATCTTCCGGAGTGTATAAGTTATCTTGTTCATGTGGAAAAGTATACATCGGGACCACAAAACGTAGCTTTGATACAAGACGCAAAGAACATATGAGATTTTGTAGATTGGGTCAACCAGAGTGGTCTGCTGTGGCTGACCATGCCCTGAATAATCTAAATCATGACATTAAATTTGATAATATGGAAATATTGTCAAGACAAACTCATTATTATGTTCGTTTGCAACGTGAAGCTATTGAAATATATAAACACCCGAATAATTTTAATAGACAAGTAGAAAATATCCGTTTAAATAGGTTTTGGCATCTTATAATTAAAAAAAGCATAATGATACGTCTTAATTTTGATTTTGATTTTAACTTTTGGTATGTCTAGGTTTTTTTCTGTGTATTTCCTAGACCTTGAAGCAGATGCTTTACCAATTATATGTTAAACTACCACAGCACTATAATTTAACATAAGTGGTTGAAATTAAATTAAAATTAAAAATTACAAAGAACGTTCTGCATTGTGCCTTTCATTGTTAATAACACTTCCAATTATTGATAAAGATATCTCTTTGTTAGATTTGATTGGGTTATTTTGTTTGATGTAATGTTTGGATTTGTGAATGCTTCTATCATTTTCATATTTACATATACTGGTTATTATCTTTTACATGCTGATTTATCGCACTGAATCGATGATCGTATTTTATATTTGTCCTTCAATATTTAAACAGAACAGTGGATGATCTCTAATACGCACAAACACGTTATTTTAAATTATCGCGTCACTTTTCTTGTTATCACCAGTTTAACAATATTCGTACTTTTATTCACTTTGACCTATTACAAAACTAACTTTTACTTTATTGTATTTTCTCAAGTTTGAGCCCAACGTGACTATATACTGCCGTCACTTGTGCCTCGGCAGCAACTCATACTAACTAAAAACTACAATTCATTTTAACAACACATTTCCCCTCCTTCTACAATTCATTTATGCATTTGTAGATTGCCGGGTTTTATTTAAATATTTTCTAATTAAATATGTAATAAGTAAATAAGTAAATTCAAGCTTCTCGTATTAATATTAAATAAACTTATATATAAACAACAACTGATCATCTCTCATTCTATAAATTACCATATAATTATAAAATATAAAACAACTTAGAGCGAAATTTGAAATTTCTCAGGTACCCGTTACGTTACCCCCTCTTGTTTTGGAATTAATAACATTCATTCGAAAACAAACACAGAAACTATTTAGCAAGGTTCAAACCAAAAATAATTTTTTTCCATTCAAACGGTAAAATTACGATGAGATTTACATACGGTGATTGTGACCTTTCAATTATCTTATCCGCTAACGTTCTATCACTTTCTTTCTCTAATGCTTCCCTCTGTGCAAATGTTCTCGAGTAGTTTTGTTGCAAAAACGGTGCCTCGTTTTTGATTTTCTGTACACAAACAAAATTTGAAATTTCTCAGACACCCATTACACACGGCATTGCGGGTGGGAATTGTGCCAACCTAGTGTGAGACGTACTTTAGGTGCTAATCCACATTTTCAAGTCAACTATGCTATCAGGGACACCGTTTTCGTATATTTTGACCATGATAATGTCAAAGTGGTGCTAAAAGTATTCTAGTTTAGTGCATGCACCTTTAGTGCCGATATTTCACTAAATGTGGTTTTATGAGAACGTATACATTATTGCCAATTGTCTTCTAGAAAGTACAGCGTTTACTAAAAATTGCAAATAGATTTGTAATTTTTGGTACAAAGCTACCTAAAAGAAAAAAAATCCGTTCTGGCATAAAAAATAATCAATTTAGTAGAGCTTTCTTCTTCTCTATTACTGAAAAAAAATTTGTTTAAAAGTTTTTGAATTATCATCAAAAACTTAAATTATATGTTCTTGATGCTTACCTATTATTACTACAATATCTTTTTTATTTTCTGCAGGTAAATGTATAGGGTAATATTTTTGAACAGCTACAATGTAATTAGTCGATTAAGGGTGACGCTTGCAATCAACTCTGGCAACACAAATGAAACATGTTTCAGAGAAAAATAGCTAACTATTTGATTAAAAGATCTTTGGTAATATGGTTTTTAAGATAAATGTAGACATCTGTCTTCTTTCTTCAGGGGCTGAAACGGTATCTTCAAGAATTAATACTGTCCATACAAAGGCGAAGATCACAGTTTCCCTTTTCCCAGTCCTTCATTAACAATTGATGAGTGATGATCAAATTTTAATAAATACAAACTGTTTAAATAAAATTAACCAATAGGGTTGTGAAGCTGGATGGATGGGTATTCAGTAGCGATTAATTTGCACTACTAACCTTATTAGAATTAATATTTGAGCAAGTACCTATTAAATAATTCTTATTCATCAATTGAGATCCTGCTATACTTCACACCACATCACCGGTTTCGGTAAGTACAAAAAGCACTAAGATGACGGAATGCTGTGTGTCTTATACTTATAATTTTGGTATATAATGGGGGGTAGGGAGCTTGCAACATCCAATAAACTACTTTCAGGCAAGGGGCATCATTTGGGTTTTAATTAAAAATAAATCTGTTGATATTTTAACAATAGATGAAACCATACTGGACTTACTCTTTATCTTGGCGCGCTTTGTACCCAAAATTTTAAGTAACTAAACATTTGGTTCAATCAATGAATTTGGATGATTATTTGAAATCCGATTTTGAAACGGATTTTTTATAACTACCGTTTCAAGTAAAGAAACTCTTGAATTCAATTATGAAAACGCATGATGTGCATATAATTGCGTTTTGATCATTCTGCTAAAATTACACAGGTGTACGCTGTTTGACAAAGATGGGCCCACCATTAAGATATGGTTATATTGTCAGATGTAAACCGTCATTATCGTAAGGTTGGGCATCTGTCAACAACTTAATCTTAATCAGTAGGAGAAAGTGGTATATATTGGGACACGGTATATTGTGGGACAAGGTATATTACCGACATCTGGTATTTCATAGAGTAAGCTGTTTACACTCATTACATTTCTACTTCAATGCCCGATATTCCAGAATGTAAATAAAAATCTTTATTATCAACCTTCCCACATGGCAGTTTTGAAGGTTAGTGGCTTCTGTCAACCATAAGTAACTTTTTAGTCCATTAAAAATAGATAGTAAAATCAGTTTAAGTTCATAAGTAATTAATAGAAGTTTGTTCAGTTGACCTGTAGACTCGTTTGAAAGGTATGTGTAATTAATATTTATTTAATCATAACATAGTATTGATAAAAAAAATATTAGAAAAAAAGTGCCGGCTAGTGTATGGTGAGACAGCTTTACTTTGGTATATAGTGGGACGTGTCCCACAATATACCACCATGTCCCACTGTATACCATCCTTTGTATGCAAATGTTATTTAGGTTTAAAATCAAAATCTAATTGAAAGTACCTTTGTTACAGATGCCCAAAGTAAGTAGAAAAGATCAGGCGGCGTCTATGCAAAAAAGCAAGGATTTCCTTCGGAATACAAAGACAAAATGAAGTTGGCGTCAAATGACGATAAAAGCTGCTGCTGCTGAGTTTTCTGTCACCAGATTAGCATTACACAGAATTGTTGCTAAATACAAGAAACTGAAGAGATAGAAAAATTTAGTTTTGAAAAAAACATGGCTTTTTTCAAATATTTGCCCCAGAAGAGGAAGATGCATTAGTGAACTACCTCACTAGTGCTGCTGAAATGTGTTACGGCTTACCAGTTTGCTATTGCAAATGATAAAAATGTACCTCCATCCTGGCAAGTAAATAGAAAGGCTGGTTTGGAATGGATGGGCCTGCTTAGAAAAAGATGGCCTGTTTGACTTTACGAACTCTGGAAGCAACTAGTTTAAGCAGAACTACTAGTTTCAATAAACACAGTGTGAAACTTTTTTTTTGACAACTTAGAATACATGATGAAAAAGCATCAATTTAATGTTAACAATATCTACTACTGTGACGAAAGCGGTGTGACTACCGTTCATAAGCTACAAAAAATTCTTGCCACCAGCGGCCTTAAAAAGGTAGGAAAAATAACCAGTTCAGCAAGAGGGGCACTAGTAACAATGTGTGTAACAATTTGTGCCAATGGCACTACTGTACCGCCGTTTTTTATTTTTCTCCGAAAAAAATTTAAGCCACATATATTGAATGGATCACCCCCAAGCTCGAAACGAGTGGCACACCAAAGTGGCTGGATGACCGCGGAGAATTTTAAAGCATATATAATGCATTTTGTAGTTAGTGAGATGCAGCAAAGATAACAAAGTCTTATTGATTTTAGATAATCATGAAAGCCACTGTGACTACAACGTTTCAAAGTATTCCTAACATTGCGTTCTCATTGTAGCCACAGGTTTCAGCCCCTCGATTTGATCTACTGTGGACCGTTTAAAACTTAAAAGCATTTACGGCTGCTAATGTAGTAAAGGGATTTGGGAGAACTGGTATAACTCCTTTTAATACTAATGTGTTTGATGAGTCTGATTTTTTATGCTCGTATGTTACTGATAGACCAATAGAGGATGAAGCAGATACATCGAGAAATAAGGATAGTACAATTAACCTAGCGACATCTATTAATGAAGAACTACCAGACAATCAGGAACCACAAACCAGCACTAGCCAGTTTGTATCTCCTGAGGTAGTACGACCTCACCTAAAGGCAAAAGCAAGAACTGAAACCAGGAAAGGAAGAAAGAAAAAAGTGTCAAGTATTCTGACAGAATCGCCAAATATGGAAGAAAGCAAAAATGAAGAAGCAATGAAAATAAAGAAACATGATAAAATAAAAAAAAGACAAAGTTGAGCAAGCAAGGAAGATAATTTTGTATCCGGTTAACAGCAACAGTGGTGGTAAAAAACAAACAAAATGAAGGTTTCTAATTCATCTAGTAGTAACAGTGATTCCCGCAGTGACCTCTGTGATGATTCGAGTGATAAAGACTTAAGTTTTGAAGAAGTTGATGAAGAAACAGTGAAAAATTGTGATGAACTTAATATTACAGATTTTGTAATTGTTGTTTATCAATTAAAAAAAAATGTTAAACATTTTGTAGGACATGAAAATGTAATCTTTTACCATTATCATACATAATAAAATCTTTTCTGGGTTTTTTAATGGTGTATTTTAAATTATCGTCGCTGCGCATGCAAGAACCGCTAAGTGCGTTAAAGTAAATTTTACAGGATACAGAAAAAACGTTACTAAAAGTTTATATTTCAAGTAATTTAGTATGTGATTTTTTTGAGATTAATTAAAGCGTTACAATAATTTTAAAATATATGTGTGGTCTATAAATTGACAAACGAATGATTGCCCTGAAATAAAATTTATATTAGTATGCACTTAGCGCTTTTTATTTGCGCGTATTTTGTACATGGCCGTTTTCACAATAAAAAATGATTTACAGGAATCTCGTTTTATTTAAACAGATAATACTCTACAATAATATTATGAACAATACAAAAACAAAACAATAATTCTACAAATAAACAAAAAGAAAGAAAAAGTAAAACATTACAAAATATTAATGAAATAATCCAAATTATCAATGGTCTAAATTATCGTAAAAAAGTTGGTGATCCTTGTGCATGCAAGACTTCAACGATTGTAAATTATCAAATATTTTTTCAATTTTTAGAGGTTCTTCAACTCTTCGACACTGCCCTTAGGTCTACGGTGTGGAAGGGGGTTAAATTCTTCCGAATGCCTTAATTTTTAAAATACCTCTCCATTGGTATACCTTAGTGCCCTAATATCAGCCACTGTGGGATCTCCGGCTTTTTTCCTGGCCTAATTGACACATAATTGCCAGAAAAAGCTTCATAATTTTTAAAAAATGAGTAATCTAGATGTTTGACTATGTACGGTTGCTTGATTCGTGCCTGTCTCATTCTGCTTAGGTAATCTGCCGGAGTGTAAATCGGCGGAGAAAACAGTCCTTCTAGTGTAGAATGGACACTGTCTACCTCCATCATAGTGTGCCCATTTTCTAATATAATTTGTTCAATTGTGATATTATGTATTTTCGTCACATTTGCTAGTGCACTTGTTAGACATCGATTTTTATTCTGATAAGCACAACCATCTGAAATAATGATGATTTTCTTATAATTGAGATGGTTTAAAATGAAATCTAGAACGCACGATGTAAATTCGTTGGGTGAAACCGCTCCATCTCCTTCGTGCCAAACATACAGATGTACGTCTTTGTTATTAGAGACATAAATACTGGTGTTGTGTACTTGTAATTTTTGTTTGTAGTATTGCTTGGAGACCAATAGTTTACGACAAACCAACACGCTTTGAACATCCACTGTAAAAACCAGGGTAGTGGGATCATCAAACAATGAAGCTATTGCGTTTTCTTTTAGCTTTCTGCCTCCTCTTTTTTAATCTGTGCAAATCATATTCAGTCTGACTTAAGTACCTTCTTTGAAAGCTACATAGATCACATTGATCTTTGCAGGCTTATGAATCGAAATTTTATTTTTTCCAGCACTTCGCAGAATTTTTCTCAACCGAGAATTAGCTGTTTCCGCACACCAAGTCTGATAAACTTGATGCATATGAACAAGTGATCTAAAAGAAGAATCAACGTAAGTTCGGGTTGTTGAAGATCTGCAGTAGTGGCTAGGAACTTTTGGAATCATTTTTAGCCAGCTTTCTACAGAGCTTGACTTATTGGTCTTTCTTGTTTTTTGGGATTTTAGCTCACCACCTCTCATTTCACTTCCATCTTGCTTCTTTTCTTCGGCTTCTTTATTTTCTGGTTTATCTGCTCTTTCCGAGTTTGCGATCCAGCGATTGAAAGAATCTTTTTTGATATCTAAAGTAGACAAAAAAAATCTCGGCATACCCTTGATTTGATTTCATCAGTGTCGGGCAGATAGCAGTCATAGCCGTAGTTTTTTTTTTGTTTAAGTGTCTCCGTGGTGGCTCTTCTTCTTTTTATGGATCTGAAGTCAACAAGTCCTCTCAAATAGGCTTTTTTAGAATCGCAATTTTTCAATTCTTCTGAAAACTTCTCACACATAAAACTACTTTTAGATGAATTAGTAGTTTTATTATGCTTACACAATTTCGGTTTGACTAATCGTTGTTTCCTTTCAGTCAAAATATAGGTATTTTTTTTTAACACGTTTTGTGCTTTGATACTTTTGACCCATCAATCTAAGTTCCTCGTTTTTCTTTCTTGAATTTTTTTTGGTTGTAGGCTGTTCTGCGTTTCCATCAGAATAATTTTGTTCTCCTACATCAGGGGTATGGTTAGTTTCAATAACTGTTTCCAAATTATTAGAAATATCACTCAAAATGTTTGCATCTTGTTTCAAGTTATCATCGTTCTTTCCATCTGGTGCTATCTCATTTGTTTGTTGTTGTACTCCAATTGAGTTATGCAGTTCTTGTGAAGTAACCCTTTCTATTTCAATTTCCATAATATCATCATGTACAGGTAATAAAATTGTCTCATTGTTTATATTATATTGTATTATTTCTATGTCATGCCTGATATTAGTTACATTCGTCAGTTCTTCTATAATAATCCCTTCTTCCACTTGATATTCAACATTAGGTAAGAAAATTGTGGAACAAATGGCGTCACTATTTTCGAGGTTATTTAAATCCATTTCCATTAGTTTCCTACCTCTTGAGTAAGCCATGGCAATATCTGTAAAAAAAGGGTTAAGGTCCAAATTTAGAGAGGACAAAGTCATGCAATAGATAATAGTTAAAATATTAAAAATAATTTCAGTGAGTACTTTAGTTTCGGTTAGTTAAAATTAACAACATTTGAGGTTAATGTAATATAATTAGAACAAAGTAAACGATATATTGGTTAATTTAATGTTAATTAATTTAATTATGCTTTCTTACCTATTTATTTAGTAATAAAATGTTCCAATAATTTAATTTTATTGTTAACTTCCACTTAAAAAAAGGTCGTAATGCGACACGTATTATTCACTTTCATTAAAATGCGCTACAAAATTAGCTATGGACTAATTCTACATAGCGTTCTTGCTACACTAAATAATTGTTTTGCACATGGCGCGTTTGGTTTAAGCGGGTATTTCCAATGCAAGACGTTTGATTTTAACATGACTGATTTTACAGAACGCTAGATTCCGGTGTTTGCGCTTCTTTCAACACATAACACATTTTAGCCCAAAAGTTCACATAGCGCATTTTGCAAGCGCAGCGACATTATACAATCTAAACGTTTCGATAACACCTACAGTTAGCTTCGTCAGTAGTAATATCTGTGAAAATTGTTAAAGATGTAAACAATTTTGTCAAAGTTGAAAAATTAAAACATTTGTAGGACAAATAAACAAAATAGAAGATGACTCTTATTTCATAAACTTTTGCAAACGAAAGGGAACTACATTTTGCTTCCCAGAGAATAAAGATGAAGATATTTGCACGAAAGAAGATATTATTGTCAAGTTACCTAAACCAGCAATGCAAGGTGGCATGAAAGGAGCTACCACCATGTTAAAATTTGCTACTACTATTATACTTGAAGGATTGGAAAAATGATTGATGTTATTCGAATTGAAGTTTAGGTTTTTTTTTTAGTTCATGTAGAATATAATGTTTATTGGTACATTTTGGGACGGTCCCCATTATTTCTAGCCTTATTATATTTTTGTTTGCAAATCTGCTTAAAAATGGAGATTATGACGTTTTCTATTATGTATTCCAGTCGCAACACTGTAGAACAAATACTACCGAGTACAGAGGCGAATCAAATAAATGTCCCAATATATACCACTTTCCCTTATAATATATTCCTTTTTATGCGAACATGGCGGGTTTTGAGCCGAATAAGCGTCATTTACGGAACTTTTGATTTACTACAGCTGAGGCTTATCGGTTGCTCGTAGATGCACGAGGCTGCCTTAAATGAGAAAAGTTGTTGTGGGTGGGACCAAAAGTTTAAGAACGGTGAATTTGACATGGAAGACAGAGAACGTAGCGAAGTGTACAAAGACGCGGTATTGAAAGCATTGTATGATCAAGATTCGTGTCAAATGCAGGAAGAACTTGCGCTTATATTAGTAGTGACACAATCTATTTCACATCGGTTGAAATAATTGGAAATGATTCAACAATAAGGAAATTGTGTTCCATATGAACTGACGCCCAGAAATGTTGAATGCCAATTTTTTCCATGTGAAATTCTGCTTTCCAGGCATAAACGAAATGGTTTTCTGCACCGTATAGTTACTAGTGATGAAAAATGAATCCACTATGGCAATCCAAAAAGGAAGAAATTATGGGGATCACGTGTCGTGCTTCAATATGTCCAGCTAAGCCAAATATTCATGGAAGAAACCCTTGTTGTGTACTGGGTGAGATTAGCTGGGTGTATTATGGGTTGCTCAAACCGGACGAGACTATTATAGGGGCTGTCTACAGCACACAATTGATGAGATTTAGTCGAGAAGTCAAGCAAAAGCGCGCCAAATACTACTCCAGACACCACAAAATTATACTGCTGCACGATAATGCTCGTCCATATATTGCGTTGCCAGTCAAAACCTATTGGGAAGTTTTACCCCACCCACCGTATTCAACAAACAGGCATTGTTCCTTCTGATTTCCGCTTCTTTAGAACTTCAGTGCATTGCCTGCCTGAGCAGCACTTCATATCAAAAATTGGATCCATTCGGAGAAAGTCTCAATAGATGAAGCAGTATTCGTACGTCGCCTAGATAGATGGGAAAAGTTGTGCAAGCGATGGACAATACTTAGTATAAAATAGTAAGTTTCGTCCTTTCAACTAAATGCCAAATTTAAAAAGATTCTCTATTTGAAATTACCAAATACCGTTTGAATTGCAAAAAGTCTAAAATATTTCGCGTCAGAATAGTCGTACTTATTCAATTTACGAGGGACACTATTTATGTATTGAGAATTGGCAACACTGGTATTGCCAGGTGAAATTTGTTACTGTCATCTTAAAGTTTGAAATTTTTGAGGTTATACGTACTCAGAACGTTTCGTCGTGCGAGCACTGTTTGTGTTGTTTACAGTAAGTTGAAAATTTCATCTCTGCCAAAATATGGAATTAACTCGTGAAAATTTTCGAACTATGATTTATTATGACCTTCGACGTGGTCTACCTCAAGAACAATGCATCAATCAACTGAATTCATCTTTTGGCGATGAAGCGCCATCCACAGCCACTGTATATTGCTGGTACACTGAATTCAAACGTGGACGTAGTTCGCTCACGGATGAAGTTAAAGAAGGTCGTCCAAAATTAGTCGTTGTTTAAGCATTAGTATGACCAGCATACATAACATTTTGCACGAACATTTCTGTGTTCGGAAGCTGCGTGCACTCTAGATTCCACATTTGTTGACAGAAGCCCAAAAAAATGCTCGTGTCGATTGGTGCCGTAAAATGATTTCAAAATACAACTGTGGTGCATCCAAAGCGATATACAACATCGTCACAGGTGACGAGTCGTGGATTTATGCATATGACCCAGAAAGAAAAGGCCAGTTCACAGTTTGGGTGTTTCAATGTTAAGCAAAGCCAACAAAAGTTGTTCGTTCTCGAAGCGTTAAGAAGCAAATGGTGGCATTTTTCTTCACGAAAACCGGTCCTGTGGTAACTGTGGCTCTCGAAAATCAAAAGACCGTTAATTCAGCGTGGTATATGACCATTTGTTTGCCTGAAGTTTTCGGTAAATTGAGAGAAACCAACCCAAAACGACGAATCATTTTGCATCACGAGAATGCCAGCTCACACACATCACATGCAACAAACGAGTATTTGGACACACAAACGATCGAATTGATGGGTCATCCGCCTTACATCCTCGACTTGCCACCCAACGACTTCTTCTTGTCCCCACTAATTAAAGATAAACTGCGTGGACAACGATTTTCATCACCCGAAGAAGCAGTTGAGGCCTTCAAAACGCATGTTTTAGAGCTACCATCTTCTGACTGGACAAAGTGCTTTGAAGGGTGGTTCAATCGCATGCAAAAGTGTATAGATCTTAAAGGCGATTATTTTGAAAAGCAATAAAAATATTTTTCATCAAATTCATTTGTTTATACTTTCTATTCTCAATACATAAATAGCAACCCTCGTACTAGACCTACCTATAAATTGGTAGTTTTACTTTATCCTTCATCGCTAGTTGTTATGGCTGATAAAAGAAAACACGACGAATATGTGATTACTTACCGTGCTGCAGAATGATTCATCAAAGGTTATTTCTGAAAAAACCTAAATACAAAGATGGTCGCTGTAAGGTTGGAGTAATAACCTCGTATAGTTGGGCTATTCGCGAGTACCGAAAGAATAAGTGTTTGTGGAATTGTAGAGTACTTGTTATGTGCCTTCAGGCAATCTAAGGATACACATGGACTACAAATAATTGGTTTACGGGAAGAGAGAAGAAAGAAAAGCGAAGGATGAATGGACAGTCTTTAAGTAAGAATTACATTTAAGAACTTTGAAAACTCAGTTGAGCACGATTATCTTTTTGGTTAGTTTTCTTTGCGTATTGTTGTGTAATCTTTTTTTATTTTTATTTAATTAATTAGTGTTGAACGAAAAAGGTAATCGATCTCGAGTTATGTTGTATTGGCTGTTTTAGTAGTAAGAATTTTTGCAGAAACGCAAATTTGTATTGACAGTGATGTGGTGGGTTGGTTTCTCAACCACGCTGTTGTAGTGTATGTAAACATTTGTTTTTTTTTGTGCAGAATAATATATATATATTTATCGTTAACTTTTATTCTGTTGTTTATTTAGCCAGTTATGAGACACATTTGTGACGTTTACTTAATTGGTGACCTAGTTTTCGACAATCTAAATGTAGACTTTGCATATTTTGGTTTTAAGATTAATGAACAACCTGAAAGGTTATATTTGCCAGGTTAATTTTAAAAAAAAAAGAAGATTTTCATGTTAGTTTCGTTTAACGCAGTACACTAATGACGGATCAGCTGTTGATTTAAAAATTTCATTAAGTATAACTAAGAGATGGAGTTTTGAGAACTTACATATTTACGAATGTCCCATACGATTCAGAGGTATCATAAAGGAACAATTATTAAGCCGATGACATTGATTTTCTTTTGGTTAGGAATTTTAAAAATTAATTATCGATCATTGAATGAAGAACTATTTTATGCATTAATAAGTAGAGATTTAACTTTATATGTATACGAGGGATACGTAGAAAATATTCAGTTAACGTGTTATAACTTTGGTATTCTGGATGTACAGGGCACAATCAGGAAGTTTGTGACGACCCGTGTATTTCAGTTTTTTTTTATAACTGTTGATTACGTGAATGTAATTAAATTTGAGTGATAAATTTTGTTTTGGAAATTTTGGTTTACGAGGTGTATTCAAAAAGTTTCTAATAACCTGGGTAGTACTAAATATATTTGAGTTTGAGTTGAATTGTTTGTGACGAGTGTTTGTTTTAGGACCCTCGTGTAAGAGTTTACTGAGTAAGCACAATCCTACTTTCCACAATCAAGTAGGGTTAATTAACACCCAGCTTAAGACAATTATTTTAGCAAAGTTTCGATTGTGGTGGCGCCTGGAGACATATTTTCCCGGACTGAGCTGTTTGAATATAGGTGTAAGGTGTTTGAGCGTATTAATCATTCATTTTACTTCTTATTTCGACCACGCCCATCTCCCTGTTAGCTGGTTTGGCAACCCGCTTACAGTAGTAAGCATACACGACGCCTAGTGCGGTTTGGACGTGTAACATCGCCTGGAACGTAATGATTTCGTTATATTTCCACGTGTACAGGATAAGTTATGGTGTTTACATTTTATATTCGATGAATTAAAAATGAAATAAACTACCTAACCCAGGGAGATTAGAGACATTTTTTTGTAGACTGGTTTTCGCGGATGTAAAAGTGCATTGAATATACAGGAGAATACTTTGAAAAATTATAAATTAATGTTTTTCATCAATACAATTTTGTGTTTACTTCACTAGACTCACTGAGAAAGTATCAGTAAGTTAGAAATAACCGTTGTATTTCGTATGTGCTTGCTAATGAAAGATTGCTTACACATGCAACAAGCTGAACTCCGTGCAGAAAGAGTTATCTTGAAGTATCCTAGATGTTGCTTCCTCATATACCTACGTTTAAAGAAAAAGCTATGTAATCGGTTTGAATTTTCAAACACTTTTGACGTTTTGTGGCCTAAATACTACGAAAAACACATTTTTAGAAAGGAAATCTCGTGTTTGATTTCGTGTCTGTGTGTTAGTGTGCGCGATATAGGTACTTTGAAACATTAAAGCTATCGATGAAAAACAAGTTCTTAGAAAACAAATTCGTGTCTATTTGTGTGTGTTCAGGATATCTTTTGAACCATTAAA
>JARFJB010000829.1:0-15000 GCA_036346205.1 Vesta saturnalis
GCCACTATCGTGTCCATGTCCACACACACACACACACACACACACACACACACACACACACACGCACACGCACACGCACACGCACACGCACACGCACACGCACACACGCACACGCACACGACACACAAGCACACGCACACACACAGCACACACAGCACAAACACACACACACAGCACAACGCACGCACGCAGGCTGTATTCCAAAAAGGGTCAAAATGGGTTGAGGGACTCTCAATAGGTTAAGATCCGTCATTATACCTTCTCGAAAAGTTAAAAAAAATTTTAAAAAAATAATAATAATAATTGAATCATTTGGTCGCTAATAAATACCAGCAAGTCCGGTGAGGGGCGCGGAACCAGGAATCGCATGGTGTGATTGAAGGGTAGGTAAGAAAAAAAAATGCACATGTATATATGTACATTTTGAGATTCATACAGTAAGTATACGATCTATTATTTATATCTATATATTATGTCGTGACTGTAGACAAATAACTGTACGGTAGTAGGACGATACCGTTAGTAGGGAATGCTACATCGCCCGGGTCATGATTTGGCCAGTAACCGGTCTGCTCGCTATGGTATTACTCAAGAAAACAATACAATTACCTCGGATCGACCTGGCTACAAGGGGCGGTCAAGGTCAAAACAGACAGACCCCGTTGCTGACGACTGTGCAAGGAATGAATGGCGAGTCGGTACGTGGAATGTTAGAGGTATGCATGGTAAAGAATTTGAAATTGCGAATGTAATGTACGAAAGACACCTTGATATTCTATGTGTATCGGAAACAAAGCGCAAAGGAAAAGATGGAGGATGGCAGCTTGGCACTATGGTCAGGAGTTGAGACGGAAGTGCATGGCACAAAAGGAGTTGGGATGATCATAAGTGAAAAATCGAAAAGATGTGTTAAACAGTACGAATTGGTATCTCCCCGGTTAATATGGGTTAGAATGAAAGTGTTTTTTTCGAAGAATTTTTCTTATTGCATGCTATGCACCGGTGAATGGAGAAAGAGGCCAGGAGTGTGAGAACTTCTGGAATGAAGTAGAGAACATGTTGAACGTATGTAAGCCAAACGAAAGAGTGATTATAGTAGGGTATATGAACGGATGGGAGGGTGTACAGAGAGAACATGATGAACGCGTTCTAGCAAAGTTCGGAGACCAAAAAGTTAATGAGAACGGTGAACACCTGCTGAACATCGTGTGGAGAGAAGCCTATTCGTATCCAATACGTGGTTTAAACATAAGAATGTGCATATTTATACATGGCAAAGAGGTGAATCTAAAAGTATGATAGACTTGATAGTGTATGATGAACGGCTTAGAAACCTGGTGAAAGACACAAAAGTAATGCGCGGAGCGGAATGTGGATCGGACCACTTTTTGGTTGTACCGAGAGTGTGTTTAGGGCAAAAGTGGGTCTGGGGAAGGAAAGCAAACGTAGTGTTTACGTCCAGAATTAGGATTGACAAACTAGTGGATAATAGTGCGAGAATGAAATACGCAGATGCTGTGAGTAAAGAGTTGAATGTGAATGAAACAGTGTGGAACGAACAAATAAAAGACACTGACGTAGAAAGTGCATGGATAAGCTTGAAAAACTCTGTTGTCAATTGTGCGTACGAATATGTGGAAGAGTGATTGTAGGTAGACAGAAAAATGTGCTTGGTGGAATGAGTCGGTAAAAAGGCAGTAGTAAGAAAAAGATGCGTACATGGCAATGATTGCTGCAAAAATGAGACTGAGAAGAACGATTGTATGAGGTGTACAGATTAAGAAACAAAGAAGCGAAGGAGGCAGTGAGAATAAGTAAAGAGGAAGTGATGGCTGTGGAAGGAGAGAAAATGCAGAATGATTTTGAGGGAAACAAAAACTCTTCTGGAAATGGGTCAAAAATACAAAACGTGGCCCAAAACAGAACGCTGCAGGAGTGATGAATGCTAGAAACGGAATAGGACGATTGTGAAGTGAGGAAATGTTGGCAAGAATATTTCGGAAAGCTGTACAGTAGTGAGGAAAGTAAGACTGAAGGGTTCAATAAGGAGAATATAGAAGAAATGATGAATGAAACTGAGAGGGATATTGGAATAAATGAGGTGGAGAAAACGGTAGGAAGGTTGAAAAACGGCAAGGGAGCAGGCGTAGATAAAATCACCGGTGAAATGCTCAAGTATGGTGGTGCAAATCTTATACGAAGATTGCGTGAATTATTCAATGTATGCCTTATGTGTGGAAAAGTGCCGAGCGATTGGAAGAGCGCGATCATTGTACCATTGTATAAGGGTAAGGGGAACAAGAGTGATTGTAAGAACTACAGAGGAATAAGCTTGCTCAGCGTACCTGGTAAAGTATTCCACAAACTAAGATGTGGGATGTGCAAGGTTGCTTCATTCCAGGGAGAGAATGTGTCGATCAGATGGTTGCTCTCCAGCAGATGATCGAAAAGTGTTTAAAGGTAAAAAGGAAGTTGTACTGTGCGTTTGTAGATCTGGGGAAAGCATATGACAGAGTGTATAGAGAGAAGTTGTGGGAAATATTAAATGAATATGGCGTAAATAAAGGTCTAATAAATGGAATAAGGGCAGTACACAACGGTAGTCGAGCATGTGTTAGGGTGAGAGGAGGTGTGAGTGAATACTTTAATATTGAGCAAGGAGTGCGACAAGGATAAACGTCTTAGACAAGCATGCACCGATACAAATGGTGTAATGATTGGTGACGTAAATGTACGACTTCTGGTGTATGCAGATGACACAGTCTCATTAAGTGACAGTGCAGATGAGCTACAAGCCGCTCTGAGGAAGTTTGATACAGTCTGTGAGAGCATGGACCTAAAGGTAAACGTGAACAAAACTAAGATTGTGGTGTTCAATCGGGAAGGGGGAAAGGAGAGTAGAGTATTTACTGTGCAAGATGAAATTGTGGACTAAGTGGACGAGCTGGTATATCTCGGTAGAATGTTTACTGCAGATGGTACAATTGAGAGCGAGATTGGACGAAGGGTCAATGCAGGAAGGAAAATGATTGGAAGTATGTGGACGATAATGAGAAATGCAAGCATGAACCTAGCTGCGAAACGATCTATCTATAATTGCGTATTCGTCCCGTCAGTACTGTATGGAAGTGAGACATGGGTATGTCAAAAAAAGCACGAAAGAAAAATAAATGCCGTGGGTATGAGATTCCTGAGAAGCGCATGTGGTAAAACGAGAAAGTACAAGATAAAAAATGAATGTATAATTACGGAGTGTGGTGAGGAAAAGACGATGATGATTAACGAAACAAATATATGTGGGTGAGGTTAGGGGAAAGACCGGGCCCGGTAGGCCGCGTAAAACTTGGCTGAATGTAGTAGAATCTATAATAAAGGAAAGAAAGATAAGGAGTTTTAGAAACAAAAGGGCATGTCAGAGACTATGTATGAATTTTGCGGAAGCTAGGGAGGTATGCGAAGATAGGAAAGCATGGAGAAAGATTGTGAATGAAAAATAAATAAGAGGCAGGGATTGTTTTGTCTACCCCGCAAGGGAATGGCGTGAAGGTTAAGTTAAGTTATTATACCTATTGTACTCGCCAGGAATTTTCGTTATAATAAATTCTGATTAGAAAATATACCCCGAGATGGCAGCATTTAAATCTGAAGTATTCCAAAATACAATTATTTATTTATTGTGATTTATTTTGTAAAAATTAGAGAACGTTGATTATCGTAATGAAAAACAATATCCTTAAAATCTAACAGGTGTTTGGTACGTTATTTTTACTGCCTGAAGAGTATGTAGGTTATAACCTACAAACAATGCAATTTTCAACAAAATGTAAACATTTAATAATTGCAGCGGAATTATAAAAACATGAGAATGGTTGTGTTGTAAGTTGTTGATAAACAATCATACAATTGACTGTAGATTCAATTTATAGGTTAAACAATTTGCATGGGACAACTGTCGAGTTGCACTACCGAGTGTCCCAATAAAATGTATACACTCTTTAAATGACTATAACACTAACAATTATTATAATACAGAAAACTTTCAAAAACGAAAATAATGTTAACAAATGTAGAAACTAGTCAGTTATCGAAAATGTTCAAATTATTGGCCATTGTGGTCCATGCACAACTGATAACGCTGATTGATTGAATCCAAAACGTTCCTAATCATTTCAATTGGCCACACCACACTGTAACCCCTGGTAAGTTCACATGGTGTTCCACTGTCACATGAGGATTGTCAGCTGTCCAGTAGTTGCAATTGTGACGATTTATTGAACCATTTAACTTGAACAAAGCCTCAACACTCCAAACAAACTTGTATGGGAATTGATTGTCCTCTGCACATTTTCCTTGGTACCACTCACAAAATTGGATTCTGCGGTCATAATTATCTTCATTGAGAGCGTGCACTAATCTAGGAATAAAACTTCTCCATTTGGCACGCTTCAAAATGCGATGGACGCTCGATTTTGAAACTCCTGTCTCACGAGCCGCTTGCCGGACAGATTATCTAGGTGATTGCTGAAATCTCTGAATGACTTCTCCTTGTCTTGTGGGGCTGGTGGATGATCGTGGTCTTCCGGAATGGTTCTTATGGACATCCTTAACAGTTCCTTCTTCTTCAAACTTATCTTAAGCGACCTCGCCATAAAACTAACTGATTCATCCAATGATAAGTTCTTTGATGGTTGATAAATTGTCTTCATTTTATCTCTAAAGAAATTTAAAACAGGTGTAATTTTATACAATGTGTCTTCAATAACCTCTCCTTCATCGGGATTTGGTGAAAAATCTTAGAATTAATAAAAACCTATCCTTACTCATGTTTTCGGAGAAACATTTAAAATTAAACATCCTGTCAGTTTTCCAATGGTCTGCGATTCTATTTGTTTACCACGTCCCCATGTGCAAAAGCAATCCAATGAAAGCATGCATTTCATCAGTAGTTACGGGTTTCCATGCTGTTATTCTCGAATGTTGTGCAACTCCACTCAGAAACAACTTTTCAGCGTAAGTATTAGTTTCTGTCACTATCAAATTAAACAAAGTATCATCGGCCATAAGTATAAAATAATCAAAGGGTGTGTTACCTCCTGTACGAGCAACTAACAGTTTCATTTCCTTATTGAAACGAAAATTCTTCATTTCTATAAGATCGTCTTGCCATGATTGCATATCGATTTGACGATTTTCTTTGCTTGGATCTATATTCTCATTTGCAAATTCTTTAACCCCTCGTATCACGCCGGAATAATCATCAATTTCAACGTCAGTTTCTAAAATATACATCCTTAATTTTTAAATAAATTCTAACCTAAAATGTTTCACATACCTGACTCATCACTATCAGAGGATTCATTATCAGACGGCAAAAATTCGTCTACACTATCACAATTTAATAATTCTTCCAATTCCTCCCCTGAGTTAAATGTATATATTTATTATATTTAGTAATTTTATGCCGTTTTGGCTGCGAGGGACCTGCTTCACAATCGGCCATTGTATAATTACTGTCAAAACCAACCAAACCACAGAAATTCACAACGGCGGCTAAGGTTGCGTAATTTTAACCTTTCTGCAATGCTAAACCGAATTACAACCACTCCAGACTCGTGCTAATAGACTACTAACAGGTAAACCGGACTGTTACACTGGACGCCCATGTGGGCCGTTAGCACACAGCGAAGAATGGTTAGGCCGCGCATGTGCGCCGTTAGCAATGAACCTGTTAAGATATAAACACTTAATGTCTACTTACCTCTAGGACAGCAAATACTGATATCAGGGAACCCCCATTTTCTTTAAAGTGTGTTATAAATGATGATTAAAAAAAGTAAATTTAGGAAATGAGGAAACAGCAAAGGACAAACAAGCAAATGGAGGTTATGTAGTATTAGTCAAATGAGAATTAAATTCATATGCAGATACACAAATTGATTTCGCGATTACAGGTTTACTCTTTCTACTACATTTGCTTATTCAATACCGTATGTCGATTTCGTCAAATGCACTACGAATGTTCACCATCCCTATTTAATTCACTGTTTTATATGAGAAGACAGTATAAACAAATCGGATAGCTATATTCATAAATTAATGACATAGCGGTAAACATTCTTGGCGAGGACAATACACATTATTAACACATTTTCATCCATCATATTATTATCTTTTGAAATAGTATATGGCTTTTATTACATGAAGACATAATAATTACATATACTGTAATGTATATCATTCACGAAATTTCATTTCATGTACGTAATACAGGAACTTTGTCTAAAGCCCACTCTGTTTTAGAAAACCAATTTTATTCACAAAAAATATGTAAATCAAAAGCTCAGCATAAAATCTTAAAATATTAATGTCCCCGATAAGTAAGTACATACACGTAAACCAATTACCGTCATTCAATTTTACCTTACATCTATATAATGCACTATAATGTCTTTGTTATATTATGAAGCACAAGCTTACGCATTCTTTTTTCCTGTCAGTTAGACAAAATCCATATTACATTTCAAAATATCTCAAGGAAATTAGATACTTTTAGACTTGCAAACCAGAAATTGAGTAATTCTTACCATTAGATTTCCAATTTTTTAAAAAAAAAATTTTTTTAAATTTAAATTAAAAAACCAAAATTAAATTTAATTTTTAAAAAAAAATTTTTTTAAAAAAAAATTAATTAAAAAATTTAAAAAAAAAAAAAAAATTTAAAAAAAAAAAAAAAAAAATTTAAAAAAAATTTCCTTTTTAAAAAAAAAATTTTTTGGGTAATTTAATAAAATTTAATTGGAAAATTTTTTTTTTTTAAAAACCTTTTTTGGAAAAATTTTTAAAAAATTAAAAAAAAAAGGAACTCTTGTGATGCAGTGCTAACTCGATGCAGATGGTGTTTGCAGGAGAATGAAGGTTTATTCGAGCATTTGATTAATTAATAGTAAAATTCAGTATAATATTAAATTTTATTTTTTTTTTTTTTTTTTTTTTTTTTTTTAAAAAAAAATTTTTTAAATTTTTTAATTTTTTAATTTTTTTAATTAAAAAAAAAAAGGTTTTTTTAAAAATTTAATTTTAATTTTTTTTTGGGTTTAAAAAAAAAGGGTTAAAAATTTTTTAAAAATTAAAAAAAAAACCAAAGGGCCCAAAAAAAAAATTTTTTTAAAAAAAGGGCCTTTTTTTCAAAATCATTTTGAAATCCTCGCTAAACCCCCCCCCCTTTTTTTTTAAAAAAAAAAAAAAAAAATTTTTTTAACCCCTTTTTAAATAAAGGAAATTTTTTTAAAAATTTTTCTTTTTAAAATAAGGCCCTTTTTCCCCAAAACCTTCTTTTTTTTTAAAAAACCCCCCTTTTTCTTTTCCCCCTTTATATATATATATATATATATATATATATATATATATATATATATATATATATATATATATATAAATTTATAAAAATTTTTTTTTTTAATATTTGGGAAAAAAAAAAGGAAATTTTTCTTCCCAAAAAAAAAATTTTTTTTTTTTTTAAAAAAAAAAAAAAAAAAAACCCCTTTTTTTTTAATTGTTTAAAAAATTTTTTTAAAAAGGGGAAAAACTGGAATTAATAAAATTCTTCCAGGATAAAATTTTAAAGAATTAAAATTTTTTTTTTTAAATTTTTTCCGGGAAAAAAAAAATTTTTTTTAAAAACCAATTTCCCAATTTAAAATAAAAAAAATTTTTGTTGAAAATAAAATTTTAAAAAAAAAAAATTTTTAAAAATTTGAAAAAAAATTTAAAATTTTTTTTAAAAAAAAAAAAAAAAAAAAATTTAAATTTGTAATTTAAAAATTAAAAAAATTTAAAAAAAAAAAAAAAAAAAAAAAAAAAAAATTAAATTAAAATAATTCCCCGGGGCCCCCTTTTTTTCCCCTTTTTAAAATTTTTTAAATTTTTAAAAAAAAACCCAAAATTTTAAATTTCCTAATTTTTTTGGGAAAAATTAAAAAAAAAAATTTAAAAACCGGGGGGGGGAAAGGGATTTTAATCCAGTTATGAAATCTGTTATTTAAATAATTAGAAACTCTAACTGCGCTGTGAGCAGTTGGTTTTTTTAAAAAGGTTTTTTTCCCAAAAAATTTTTTTTTTTTTTTAAAAAAAAATTTTTTTGGAAAATTAAAAAAAATTAAAAATTTTAAACCCAAAATTGGGAATTTTGGGAAAATTTTAATAAAAAAAAAAGGGGTTTTAAAAAGGTTTTTAAAAAAGGAAAAATTGTTAAAATTTTTTAAAAAGGGGGAAAGGGTTTAAATTTTTGGAAAAAAATTTTTTTTTAAAAAAAATTTTTTTTTTTTTTTTTGGGGCCAAATTTAAAAGGGGTTAGGTTTAATTTTTTAAAGTGGATTTAAAAAGGGTTTTGGGTTTTTTAAAGGGGGGAAAAAAAAATTTTAAAATTTTTTAAAATTTTTTTAAAATTTTAAAAACCTTTTTTAAAATTTCAAACCCAAAAAATTTTTTTTTTTTTAAAAAAAACAAATTTTTTAACCTTAAAAGAAAATTTTGGTTTTAAAAAAAAATTAAAAAATTTTTAAAAACCAAAAAATTATTGGATTTTTTAAGAACCAAAAAATTTTTAAAAAACCCAACCCGGGGAAAAAATTTTTAAAAAATTTAAACCCAAAGGGTTTAAAATAAAAACCAAAAAAAAAAATTTAAACCCTTTTAATTGGTTAAAAAAATTTTTAAAAAAAAAAAATTTTAAAAATTTTGGTTTAAAAAATTTTAAAAAAAAATTTAAAAAAATTTAAAAAAAAAAAATTTTTAAAATTTTAAAAAAAAATTAAAAAAAGGAAAGGGTTTTTAAATTTTTTTAAAATAAAATAATTTTTTTTCCAAAAATTAAAATTTTTTCCAACCAAAAAAACCAAAAATTAAAATTCCCTTTTAAACCAAAACCCCCTTTTTAAATCCACTTTAAAAAAAACCCAAACCCCAAACCCCCAAAACCCAAAAACCCCAAAATTTTTTTTCCGAGGGGTTTTTTTTTTTTTAAATTAAAATTTAAAACTTACAATTTCAATTTTAAAATTTCAATTAAAAAAATTTTTTTATTTTTTTAAAAATTTTAAATTTTTTTTGGAAAAAATTTTAAAATTTCCCTTTTTTTTCTTTTAAAATTTCCTTTTTTTTTTTTTTTCCCAAATTTTAAAAAACCCAAAATTAAAAAAAATTTTTTTAAAAAAACAAATTTTCAAATTTTTGGGTTTTTTTTTTAAAAAATTTTTTTTAAAAAAAAAAATTTTTTTTTTAAAAAAAAAAACGTTTTTAAAAATTTTGGGGAAATAAAGGGAAAAAGGGAATGAAAAAAATTTTTTAAAAAAATTTTTTTTAAAAAATTCCAAAAAAAAAGGGAAAAAAAATTTTTGGATTTTTTAAAAAAATTTTTGGAAAACCTACCAATTAAAATTTTTAAAAACCTTCCAACTTTTCCCCTTTTAACCCAAAATTTTCCCTTTCCCTTTTTTAAAAATTTGTTTTTTTTAAAAAAAAAGTTTTTAAAAAAAAATTTTTAAAAGGGGAAAAATTTTTAAATTTAAAAAATTTAAACCCAAAAAAATTCAAATTTTTTAAAAAATTTTTTTAAAAAAAAATTTTCCAAAAAAAATTTTTTCCAAAAAGGTTCCCTTTTTTCCAATTTTTCCCTTTTTTTTTTTAAAAATTTTTTAAAAAAAAAAAAAATTTTTAACCAAAATAAAACTAAAACCCAAATTTTAAAATTTTTAAATTTTAAAACTTTTTAAAATTAAAATTTTCCCAAAAAAATTTTTAAAAAAAAAAAAAAAGTTTAAAAAAAATTAAATTTCCAAAATTTTTCCCAAAACCCCCCAAATTTTCCCCCAAATTTAAATTTTACCCAAATGGTTTAAAAAAAATTTTTTTTTGAAAATTTTAAAATTTTAAAACCCAAAAAATTTTTTTTAAAATTTTAAAAAATTTTTTTTAAAAAAATTTAAGGTTTTTAAAATTTTTTAAAATTTTTTTTTTTTTTTCCCCTTTTTTTTTTTTTTTAAAATTTAAATTTTTTTTTTTTAAATTTTAAAAATTTTTTTTAAATAAATTTTAAAAATTTTTTTAATTTAACCCTTTTTTTTTTAAAACCCTTTTTTTTTAAATTCAAATTTTCCAAATTTTTTTTAAAAAAATTTTTCCCTTGGGCCCTTTTTTTTTTTTTAATTTTTTTTTCCCTTTTAATTTAAAATTTTTTTTTTTAAAATTTTAAATTTTTAATTTTTTTGGTTAAAATTTTTTTTTTAATTTTTTTTTGGTTTTTTTACCTTTGTCCAAAATTTTTTTTTTAAAATTTTTTTTTTTTTGGGGTTTTTTTTTCCCCCTTTTTTAAAAACCCTTTAAATTTAAAAAGGGTTTTTTTTTTGGGAGGTTTTTGGAATTTTAAATTTTAAAGGGTTTTAAAAAAAATTGGGTTGGGGGAAAAAAAAATTTTTTTTTTTGGTTAATAAAAAATTTAAATTTTATTTTTTTTTTTTTAATTTTTTTTTTAAAAATTTAAATTTTGGGGGGGTTAAATTGGGGAAAAAATTTTTTTGGTTTTCCATAACCCCTTGTTTTAAATTTCCCCCTTTATTTGGGGTTCCCCAATTATTTTGGGAGGGTTTTTTTAAACCCCCTTTTATTTTAAACCCCCGGTTTTTTTCCCTTCCCCAATTTTTGGGTTTTAAAAATTTTTTTTTTTTTCCCTTAACCTTTTTTAAAAAAAGGGGAAAAAAACAAAAATTAATTTTTTAAAAATTTTTTAATTTTTTTTTTTTTTTTAAAAATTTTTTTTTTTTAAAAAAGGGAAAAAAAAAGAAGGGGGGAAATTTTAACCAAAAGGGGGAAAAATTTTTAAAAAAGGAAGAAAAAAAATTTAAAAATTTTTTTTTAAAAAAAGGGGTTTTTAACCCTTTTTCCTTTTTTTAAAATTTTTTAATTTTTTGGTTTTTTTTTTTTTTGGGTTTTTTTTTTGGGGGTGGAAATTCCCCCAAAACGGGAAAAAGGGTTTTGGGTTTTTGGGAAGGGGTTTTTGGTTTGGGAAAGGGGCCCTTTGGAAAAAATCCCTTTCCGGAAAAACCATTCCGGGGGTTTAAAAGGAAAGGGAAGGGGGAAAGGAAAAAAAGGGGGGGCCCAAAAACCCGGGCAGGAAAAATTTCAAAAATTAAAACCGATTTTACCAACCAACCCCTTTTTTCCAACCCCCCCCCCTTTTTTTTCCCAAAACCCCTTTGGTTTAAAACCAAGGCCACCCCGGGAACCATTTGGGGGAAAGGGGGTTTGGGGGGGGTTGGGAAAGGGGAATTGGGGGTTTTTTGGATGAATTGGATTTTTGGGTTTGGGGGAAGGGGGGCCCGTTTTGAAAACCCGGGGGGGAAAATTTGGGAAATTTTAAAGGGGGCTTTTTTTAAAAAGGGGTTTTGGCCCCGAAAAAAGGGAAAATTTTTTTTTCCCAATTTTTTCCCCTTTTGCAGGGAAAACCCTTTAAAAAACCCTTTAAATTTAAAAGGGGAAATTTTTTTAAAAAAATTTTTTTCCCCCAAAATTTTTCCCCGGGGGGGAAATTTGGGGCCCCGGAAAAACCCCCCCCCAAACCCAAAGGGAAAAAAAGGGGAAAACCACCTTGGGGCCCCCCTTTGGAAGGGGGGGGAAAATTAAAAAAAAACCCTTTTTTTAAAATTTTAATTCTTTTTCTTTTTTTAATTAAAGTTTCCTTTTGGAAAAAATTTTCCCCCTTTTGGGGAAAATTTTTTTTTGGGTTCCTTTTTTTTTTTTTGAATTTTTTCCCCCCAAAAAAAAAAAGGGGTTTTAAAAATTTTTAATTAACCAAAAATTTTAAAAATTTTAAAAAAATTTTAAAAATTTTGAAAAAAATTTTTAAAAAAATTTAAAAAAAATTTAAAAAAAAAAAATTTAAAATTTAAAATTAACCCCCAAAAAAAAAAAAATTTTAAATTTTTTAAATAATTTTTTTAAAAATTTTTAAAAATTTTTTTTAAAAATTTTAAATTAAAAATTTTCCCAAAAAATTTTTAAAATTTAAAATTTAAAAAAATTTAAAAATTCAAAATTTTTTTAAAAAAAAATTTAAAAACTTTTTTAAAAAAAGGCTTTAAAACCAAAATTTTTAAAAAATTTTTTAAAAAAAAGGTTTAAACCCTTTTTTAAAAAAATTTTTGGAAATTTTTTAATTTTTTTAAAAAAAAAGGGTTTTTTTTTTTAAAACCCTTTTTTTTTTTAAAAATTTTTTTTAAATTTTTTTAATTTTTTCCTTTTAATTTTCCCTTTTGGGTTTTTTTTTTTTTTTAAAATTTTTTTAAAAAACCCAAAATTTTTTTAAAAAAAATTAATTAAAAATTTAAAAAAGGGGTTTTAAAAATTTTGAAAATTTTAAAATTTAATTTGGGGCAAATTTTAAAATTTAAAAAGGGGAAAAAAATTAAAATTTTTTAAAAGTTTAATTTAAAGTTCCCTTTAAAAAAACCCCATTTTCCCTTTTGGAAATTAAAAATTTATTTTTTTAAATTTTTTTTTTTTTTTTAAATTTTTTTTTTAAATTAATTTCCCTTTTTTTTAAAAAGGTTGGTTTTTAAAAATTTTTTAAAAAAAGGGTTTTTTTTTTTTAAAACCAATTTTTTTAAATTAACCCCTTTTTTCAAAACATTTTTTAAACAAACCTTTTTTAAATTTTTTTTAAATTTTTATTTTTTTTTTTTTTAATTAAATTAAATTTTTAAAAATTTTTTAAATTTAAAAAATTTTTAAAAAATTTTTTAAATTTTAAATTAAGTTTTAAATTGCCCTTAAAAATTTATTAAATTTTTAATTTTTAAATTTTTAAAGGTTTTGAAATTTTAAAAAAAACGAAAATTTTAAAATTTTTAAATTTTTTAAATTTTAAAAAAAAAAAAAAAAATTTTTGGGGTTTAAACCCTTTTTTAAACCCCGGGGCCGGGGCCCCAAACCCCTTTTTTTTTTAAAGGGTTTAAAGGGAAAAGGGGGTTTTTTGTTTCCCGTTTCCCCCAAAAAAAGAAACCTTTTTTTTTTTTTTAAAAATTTTGGGGGGGGGCCCAAAAAAAATTTTTTAAAAAATTTTTAAAAAATTTTAAAAAAATTTTCCCTTTTTTAAATTTTTTAAAATTTTAAAATTTTTTAAATTTAAAAAAAAAATTTAAAAATTAAAATTTTTTTTTTAATTTTTTTAAAGGAAAAAAATTTTCCTTTAAAATTGGAAAAAAATTTAAAATTCGGGAAGGCCCCAAAAAAAAAAAACCAAAACCCGGGGAAGATTCTACAGAAGCTGGTAGAGTACTTTTATCTCACGCCGATAAGAGACGTTGACGAACAAGATCATAAAATATACAGCGAACATGGTTCATGCCCCTTTTGGGGAAACAAAATTAAAACCTTAAAAAAGGGGGAAAAATTTTTTAAAAAAAAAATTTTTAAAAAAAAAAAAAGGGGGTTTAAAAAAGGAAAAGGGGGAAAACCCAAAAAAACCCCAAAAAATTTTAATTTGGGTTTAAAGGAAAACCCCAAAACCCCCCCCCCGGGGGGAAATTTAATTGGGAAAATTTAAAAAAAAATTTCCCCCTTTTTTGTTTTTAAAACCTTGTAATTTTTCTTTTCAGGACATGGACACAAGTACGTATAGTGTGAAAGAACGTGTTTTGGCAAGTGCATGGGCTCATGAACGTGCACACTCCGGGAAAACCATGAGAGATGTGCAAGGGGATTTTGCGGCACGATTCAATAAAGGCCCCCCAAAAAAATTCCGGGGCCAAAAAATTTAAACCCCCAAAAGGGGAAAAGGAAAGGGGCCACCAACAAAAAAAAAAGGGGGGGGGTTTTTTTCCCCAAAAATTTTAAAAATTTTAATTGGAATTCCAAAAAATTAAACAAAAAAAGGGAATTAAAATTTTTAACCAAATTTAAAATTAAAAGGGGGTTGGGAAAAAATTTAAATTTTTTTTTTCCCCGCAGCGAGGCAAAGTTTTCTTCTCAGAAGAATGTGCAATTTACCGATCTTCTCGGAATAGGGTTTTTTTTGGGAAAAAAACCCTTTTTTAAAAGGAAAAAAAACCCCCATGTTATGATCTGGGCAGCAATGTCCAGTAGGCATCTGATAGGGCCGTATTTTTTTGGGGAAAAAATTTTTTGGAAATTTAAAAGGTTTTCCCCTTAAAAAAATTTTTTTGGTTAAAAAGGGGTTCCCCCCCCCCCCCTTTTTTTGGGCCCCGGGGGGAAAGGGGGGGCCCCACCCACGGGGCCCCCCCCGGAAATTGGACAAAAAAAAAAAAGGGAAAAAAACAAATTTTAGGGGCCCCCCCTTTTCCCAAAAAATTAAAAATTTGGGCCCCTTTTTGGGGTTTTTTCCCAAAAAAATTAAAAAAAAAACCCAAAAAAACTTTTTTCCCTTTTTTTAAAAAAAAAAAAAGAATTTTAAAATTTTTTTTAAAATTTTTAAAAATTTCAAAATTTTTTTTCCCCAAAAATTTTTTAATAAAATTCCCTTTAAATTTCCCCTTTTTTTTTTAAAATTTTTTTAAAAAAAAAAAAAAAAAAACCTTTAAATTTTTGGGTTTTAATTTTAAAAAAATTTTTTAAAAAAAAAAAGAAAAAAAAAAGGGAAAAAAAAATTTTTTGGGGGGGGGGCCCCAAAAACTTTAAATTTTGGGGAAAAAAAAAAAAAAATAAAGGGAAAAAAAAATTTTTTTTTCCCCAAATTTTTTAAAAAACCCCAAAAAATTAAATTTAAAAAAAAAAAAAATTAAAAATAAGAAAAAATTTAAATTTTAAAAAAAAAGGAAAAATTTTTTTTTTTTTAAAAAAAAATTTAATTTTTTTTGTTTAAAAAAAAAAAAGGGGAAAAAAAAAAAAAAATTAACAAAAAAAAAAATTTAAAAAACCCAAAATTTAAAAAAATTTATTAAAAAAACCCAAAATTTGGGGAAAAATTAAAAAAATTTTTAATTTTAAAAA
>JARFJB010000829.1:20000-41024 GCA_036346205.1 Vesta saturnalis
CCATCGTGTTGATAATAAACTAAATTTCTTAGGGTTTCTAAAAGCTCATCTAAATAATTTTCTAATTCGGTTCTTAAGAAATTTAAGTACATTTCATTATTTAAGTTTCCATCTATAAAATCCAACTAACATATCGTTAATCAACCCCCACACATTTACGGAGAATCGTCTCTGATTTCGAACCTTTAATCAAATGATGATTATCCACTGCATAATAATGAGTGTTTTTTCTGTTATAATCCGCTATTTGTAAATTGGGTTTGTTTGTCCATAAATTTTAATAGCGAAATGTTAATTTTTACCTCTTCATTAAAACTCACAGAATCTAAGTCTCTTTTCAGCATCCCCGGATACAACTTTTGTTACAAATATTTATAATCATGAACCTTGAATTTATTTATAATCTTATTTAACAGCTTTTCAAAATGCCATTCTCGGGCAATTGATCGACATGATTCGTTATAATTAATTTCTATTTGGGCTAGAATATTTATATCATTACCTGTATGTCTTAAGCCATACTTATTTTTAACTTAGATACAGAGCTATTTTCTAACATATTTTTAGATATTCTTGAAAACATCATAATAGAAGGTTGTCTTCTTTCTGAAATGTTTCTTCATATATTCTTTTGTCCCATTTCTATTATTTTTTATGTAAATATCATACATTTCTTTTTTTTCTGTGTTGAATATTTACCTTTTAAAAACTATTTGTTACTACTAGGTGTTACACTACAAAACTAACAAATTTACTCTAAAATATTTAATTATTTTAAAACTTTGACATATACCTACCTGATTATTGATTTAAAATTCAATTGTATTGACAACTATTTAACGTAACGATGCATGCCTACTGGATTTGAAAAACAATGAAATGTACATTAGCATTTTATTCACAACGATATGCCTATGGCTACTTGATTTTTTCCAAAATTTTATTTTGCATCAAAAAATCAACCATTATATGTATTTTATTCACAACGATATGCCTATGACTAGTTGATTTTTTCCAAAATTTTATGTTTCATCATACAACAATTACTTTTATTAATTATTGCGAAATCAGGTATATGGTTATAAAGAAAATATTTTCTTTATCTATCCGTGCAGAAATACAATATGGCGTCCATAAGAAAAAAAGTTGACTGTCGTCATTTGAATTTAGTACTCCTGGAAGAATTTTATTAATGCCAGTGTACTCGTATCTACGTCTTATGTAAGTGTACCAAATTTTATTGCAATCAGTTAAAAACATAAAAGTTATGGCCGATTTTCCAAATTCGAGATTTTCAGTTTTTTCAGGATATTTCAGGAATGGGAAAAGATAAGGTAAATTTTAATGGATTCTGGACGAGCAGAAAATATCACAATTTTTGTAATTTAAACCTTGTTATTATAGTTACCGAGATTTATATCACAATCAAAAAGTGGACACTATATATATATATATATATATATATATATATATATATATATATATAAAATATTTTCTATAGGAGATTACACATGTTCACAAAAAGGTCCATATCAAAGTTGTTATGAATGGAACACCTTATATTTATTTTTTTTAATCTTGAATAAAATAAAGTTGCAATTTTATTCTAAAATTGTTTTACAGATATTTTTTTTTTCAATTACAGGCTTGAATTCAAAATTTATTTTTTTCGGTTGTTATTATTGAAATAATAGACTTCCAATACTTTGCAAAAGGTTTGTTGTGTAAGACAGCATAAATATTTGTTGAAAATATCCCATCAAAAATCAAATCTTAACTGCAGGTATCTAATATTGCAAATACTGCCTTGTTTTAAATTTCCCCTGAATTTAATATAAAATTTTTGTTTAAAATTTTATAACCTTTCAAATTATATTATTCTATACCTAACTTTAACAGTTTTTTGCTAGAGGGTTTTAAATACATAAATTTTTTCAATTCTTCTCGAAATTTTTTAAATATAACCACGCCATTATTTTACTATAAAAAATATCTTAAATTTTTAATCCAGTGTCATTTGACATATTTATCATCTTCATTTGGGTATCTTTAGCCCAAATAGCACCCAGTGCCATTATGAACTCATAATAACACGCACATTTAAAATAAAAACAGGCAAAAAAGTTAGTTACAACTTTTCTTCATTATAAAATCTTTACCAACATTTATTTTTTAAACATTAATTATAAAATCTGTAAATTTGTTAAATTCAGTCCATCAGTGCTGAAACTCATGTAAAGCACAAAAGTACGCAAATAATGACGTTGTCAACGTAAAAATTGCAACAATCGACAAGCGGTTACTATAACATCGATTAATATGGGCACAATAATTTTGAATTTTTATTTACAAAAACGTTTCTGATATTGTAAACAAATCGAATCTATGCAAAGAAAATCTATTTGGACTGGCGTAGATTAAATTTTGAATGATACACGTTCGATATGGACTTCGTAATGAAACTTGTGTAAATAAACCACTCGGCTAACGTCTCGTGGTTTAACTTTACACGCGTTTCATTATGACGTTCATATCGAACTAGTATCGTTAATAACTATAAAACACTGGTAAAAAATGTAGTTTATTGGTTAAAAAGTTATAGCAAAATGAAGATATTAAAATTCTAATTTTAATCATTATTGTATTATTTATCATTTATTATCTTTTTTTGTTATAAATTTTTTTTTGAGTTGTTTTGTTGTTAAATTGTTTTTAAAAATGTCACGTTCTACCGCACAAGCGCACGATATGCTCGGCTTTTATTTTCAATGTTTTGAAGACGCCTGTATTGCTGCTAGGTAAAGTGCGACAAAATACCCTGAAAGACAACATTACAGCAAAAAAAATTTTTAACCGTTGCATCCTAAACCTTCAAATAGGAAACAACGATTCATTTACAAGTGTCCTTGCATATCGATCCACATGTAAGTGTAAGAATAATATCTAGTGATTTAGAGGTCAGTACAATTTTGGTACAATTTGTACCATATTGCTTTGCACCAAGCTCTGGTGGAAGCTGATTTCGACCGCATTTGACGAAAGAAGAACCGTAATTTAGTTTTTTAATCTTGTGAACAGACGAAGCAACTGTTACGAACGCGATGAGTAAATCTGCACAATATGCATTATTGATCGGAAAATAAAAATTGGCTAACAGAAGTGGACCACCAAAATTTCGGTTATCCCCTCGACTGCAAAACTTCAGCTCAATAATGTTCAACTTCGCGTCTTACGCAATAATCTACTATTACCTAAGAGACTAATAAACTTATTATTACTATCAATTTCGATGGTCTAAGTAGTCTTTTATTTGTGTATTTCAAATCACATACGCCATGCACCATTATTCATTTCAACCTAATAATGAGACTGAAGTTGAAACTAATAATGGGGCTAGGACAATGTGATTTTGATAGAAAATTTCAGATAGACAATCTGTCTGAATGACGCACACTTGTCATCACTCCGAAGGATTCTCAACTGTCGCTTCTACTGCAAAACTTGAGCTTAATAATGATCAACTTACAAGTCTTACATAAAAATCTACCATTAGGTAACGGAAAAGATTTAGCTTTAACTATGCAGATTTATAACAATACGTAGGGAATTAATAAACAATTAATGTTTCTTTGATACTTAAATGCAATTCTTGCGTTATTCGAGCATAGTACTTCAACCTATTCTTTTAGTATTCCTTTTTCTATAACTTTTTATCCCTTTTTTTAAATTATGGGATTATTTTTTACCGTTTTTAGCATATTTAGGGTACTTTCCAATCGTCATCAAATAATTACATGAGAACTTATAAACATTGTTATGTCGTTTACAAAAGGTAAAAACAAATTGTTTACAATTATGAAATTAATAACACAACACTTGTTAGATCTAATTACATTAAAGACAGGTGTTATTTTTGATTCACGACTAATAATTGCTAACCATAGATATTATGTAATAACAAAATCGATGAAAATGTTAGGGTTTATTTTTCGTAATACAAGAGAGTTTACAAATGACGAAGTCATAAAGTCACTGTATTTTGCCTTTGTAAGAAGTGTTTTAAAGTATTGTGCAATAATTTGGAGGCCATTCTATAATACCCACAGTGAGGCATGAGAAAAAGTTCAACACAAATGTTTAAAATATTTATTTTTTATTAAGCATAAGAGATATCCTGCACAGCTGCTCAGGGAATTTAATGTAGATTCGCTGAAAAGCAGAAGAGATATCCACGTGCTAAATTATTTACTTAAACTCTTACATAGTACTATAGATAATTCTGAGTTGTTAAGTAAGTTTTGTATGTACCACGTATAACATCAAGAAAGTCACAAGTATTTAATTATTCCACACCTAATTCAAATTTTCACAACAGCTCACCGTTAATGGTTATGTTTGATTTATGTAACAAACTAAATGTTGATATCTTTAATAATAATTATCAAAGGTTTCAAACAGATCTTAAAAATAATTTATTGCAGATTAGTGTAAATTTCAATTTCTCTTCCCACACTTATAGTTTTACACAATATTGTAATTTGTTATGTGTTAAAGTTGTAATGGTTTATAGCAGATTCCACTATGGACAAATGTATCTGTTGGATAATAAATATTATTATTATTATTATTATTATTATTATTATTATTATTATTAATAATAATAATAATAATAATAATATTTTAAGAAAAATAGAAAAAAGTACAAAATACCTCTAGCGGACTTTAAAAGGCAATAAGACATAGATCTTATTATAATTAAAGTAACAATAAAATGCTTAAACGCCTTTTTTTACCAGATAAGAACCATTCTACAAAGTTCAATTTAGTAGAGCCAAAATTTATGACGTATTTATTCAGATGCTTTTCTCTTCTTCTCCCAAGCGTTGTTTGCAGCTGTTTGACATCTGTCAAAATTCTGTGAAAGATATTCTCAATAAAAATTAAAACGCTGCACTTGAGCAACCGTGGTGCACCTCTCTTTAAACGTTTACTATGCCATAGAGTACCAAATTCAAAGTTAATAAATTGCAAACTAGTAAAATATTAAAAATTATAATTAATTTTGTTAAACACATAAATAAAAAGTTTACCTCGAGTAGGATTTGAACCTACGATATGTACTTTGCTAGAGTACCGCTCTACCCATCTGAGCTTTCGAGATACAACCCCCAATCGATGTAATTTTGTCTATGTATGTAGAACTAATGTAAATTCTAAATATAAAGAGATTATATTACCAGAAGTATAAATTTTATATAGAAATTTCTTAAATTTTTACACATAAATGGATTTTTTTAATATTTGTAAAAATTTCGAAAAAATTTAAAAAATTTTGTTATTTAAAAGAAACTAAAATTTTATAATTTTTCGATTTAAAACTTTTTCTAGCTTTTATTAATTTCATTTATAAAAAAATTAATTAATTAATAATATTTTAAATTTTGTTTTTTTATTGTTAAAAATGTTTATAATTGAAAATTAATTATAAAATTTAAATTTTATTTAGTAAAGAAAAGGATTATTAAGGGAAATAACATCAAATTAGTTTAAATTTTGTTTATTAAATTAAACCCAATTTTTAATTTTAAAGTAAAACTAAAATATTTTGTTTGTTATTTGAAATTTTTTTAAAATAGAAAATAAAAACTTACCAAAGTAAAGAAAGGAATTTGTTTTGGAAATATTATATAAATTTTAGGTTTGAAAATTAAATATTTGAATAATGATTGCGTTTCCTTTTTTTGCAGTTGGACCTTAGTTTAAAAATTAAAAGGTAAATTTATTTGATAACAACCCTTTTTGGTTGATTTAACTAAATAAATAGTTTATTAATCAAATATGATTTAACTTAATACTTTTTATTTTGAAAAGAAAATGTATTTAAGTAAATCTACATCCTTGGGTGCATTAATTATTTGTAATGTTACTCATTATACAGGGTGGTGCCGTGCGGGACGAAGCGTAGCAATGGTAATTTTTGTGTTTTCAATTATTCGCTCACCTAATTATTTTAGAGTAAAGGTGTAAATACGTTTTTGGTAGAGAATTACTGCATCCGTACGTATTATTAATTATAATTTTCCGTTTTTCTAAACCGCAAAAATCGACAAAAAAAATTACATTTTATTAAAAATCGGTGATGCTTTGGAATCATATAAACAAACAACATGCGCATCTGAATTATTTGTCATTGTCGCTTGACATCGACTGACTTTAAGTGTAATTCTGTTTCGGCTAGAACATATTCGACGCAAGAAAAAGTAGAAATGGTAAGATTGTTAAGCTAATAATGGGTTTTAAGAGAATAAAATGCGACGACGGCAGGTACTATCGTTATAATTTTCCGAAACCAGAATAATCAAAGAAATGGAATTGAAGAAGAACTTAATATGGATAACACGATAAGAAAACATACATACAAACATAATGTAAATTCAGAAAAATTAACAAATTATAACAGTTGTTCAAATAAAGCACCATTTACTGCTAAACAATAACCCAATCTGTCGTGTAATTGCCGTCTAACGTTGGCTAACTGAAAATGCGATATTTTCTGACAATCGGCTTTTAGATTTTCTATATTTTCAAATCTTCGTCCCGAGTGGTGGTGCGTTACTCGAAGCAGCACAATGATCATTTCTTTATATTCCATTATTAGGTTTCTTAATTATTTTAGAGCAAAAGTGTAAATACATTTCTTGTAGAGAAACAAATACTGCAACTGTACACACTACTAATAACACAATAGTAATAATTGTGAGTTTTGCTAAACCGTAGAAATCGACAAAATAAAAACCTTCATTTTAAAATAAATCAGATATGTCTTGGAATTATGTAATCAGCTCATTACATTTAAGTGCATTTATTAGTTTTAGTAGTTTTATTAGTTTTAGGAACAAAATATTTTGATTTAGTATAAATGCAAAAAGTCCTGTCCACTTCCGTTTCACTACACTTACGTAGACGTAGTAATTGAGCGTACGTGCTCTGTAGTGATTCTGTACTGAATTATCAGATGATCATCATCGGTAGATGAAGGAATACTGTCACCCCGACCATTGCCGTGATGAACATATACTTGAGCATATACATAGTGTGGCGTCTGTTTGTCTGTCTGTCTGTCCATCTGTCTGTCAGTTGGCCTGATCAATCCCTTTAGTCAGTCAGTCCAGTCAGTGACCGGACTACGTCGAACGATGTCTTGGAAAAAAGATAATGAGAAGGATGTATATGTCAGTAGTTATACTTACAATACCTCTCTACAGTTTGTAGTATAGTTCCTAAATGCACGACGGCTTGATTGTACCTACTTACTATAACTAGGTTTATGGCATTATTCCAGTCAAGGTATAATCTCAGAAGCCTAGTGTGTGTCCGGTCGAGTTACTCACTCTTCCAAAGAGCCCTCCATAATCATAACATTGTAATGTATGGTGGTTAAGTATAAAGAAAAAAAGCGTAATAACAAACAGCAGTTATACAGATAATACAGACCATGAATATGAGCTGCTCCCAACTTACAACACCATGATCGCAGAAGAGCCAGTGCCGCCCAGCGATGACGAGGAAAGCGTAGTTAATCCATGCAATCCTACCCACCGACGCTATTGATTTCATCACGTTGAAGACATGCGGTGAGGTAATGCGGCCAATAGTCATAGGGATGTGAGTAAGCAAAGACCAGTGGTCGTCGAATTTTTGAACTTCCGTGTCTTCGTCATCGTGGTTGTCTAAAATGTCCTGGGAGTCCAGAATGTCGTTCTCGTCATTATGATTATTTTCCTGGACCTCCTGATTGTGGTCACCGTTCTCATGAACCCCTACCATTTCATGTTGTTGTATGTATGCTTTGGTTCCAGTTCCTGTTGTTAAGTCCTTGTAGCTTGTTAGTCAAAACTCAACTAGGTCCTCGTCATCGTTGTCCTCTTAACGATAACTTCGTTGGAAAAATTGCGTCTCTGGATTTATTGTCTTGTGCCTCATTGTCGTAACCCAGAATCGTAACTATAGGCAGGATCCATGACTATGTAAAGTCGCTCATCAATGTTGAGATATTTGTTGCCATCATCACCATCATCGTCGGCGTCGTCTACAACAAAAGTTATAGTATTGTCATTGTTGTCCCTCACTGACAGTGACGGCTTCACCGTTGGTCAATTGGCCAGTGCCTCCGTGTCAAAAGGTACAGAATTTAAGACTATGGTTATCATGTCGTCATCACTAGTTTTGGTACCCACGTCCCTAGAAGAATGGGAGGAAATGTGTATTTCAGACGAGTGAAAAACCTGAGGTTTTGGGGGAAAAAAGATGTGTGAAATATCTATTAAAATCAATTTCCTCAGGCGATGATGGTATTATGTCAACCTGAAAAAAAACTTAAGAAAAGAGTGGTTTTTTCCTGAGGAAATTGATCGTTGCCAAATAAAGAAGAAGAGGGTGAATTCATGTTTAGAGTACTTGCTGGTAGAAGCTATTATATGAATAATTTGTACTATTGTCGTTTAGCTAAGTATGGGTACTTCCCCTACTAAAAATATTTTTTGTAGGAAATTTTTTAAGGTGTTTTATTTCATCTGTCAACTGAGGTAAGAAATCGTTTCTATATTTTTTTGTACAAGTAGTATTGATAATGCACACCAGACAAGTAATTTTTTTTTCTTTAAATATAAGGTACGTCATAACCATGCGTGACTTATGATCTGTCAGTAACAGCGGGTGATAGAGAAAACATTTATAAGTTACATACTGACAGTATGTACCTCAAGATGACACACCTATCCTGAACGGGTTGCTGAAAGGAAGATCTCAGTTGGATTATGCGCAAGATGTAATGAAGCTACTCCACCAACTAGGTGCTGAGAGTGGCTTGAAGAGGGCGAATGGTGTTTCGACCAGGACGACTGCGAAATAACATTGCGGTTTTTAGATATACCATCACCTCCCGCAGACGACTTGGTAAGGTATTAGTACTGCTCACGTTACATCCTGTGAGTGAACCGTTTGAGGGAAGACCACAATTACTTGTGAGAGATAGGTAATATTGCATGTGTTAAGCCCTGGTTGCATTGCTGAATTTGAGGATGAATGGTCTCCAACTGAGGAACGCCATTTCTTCTCTAGTCTTGCAACGGAACCGGTGATAGGAATAAATGGATCTCAGACTATTCTGGCACCTGTATTCTGTGATGTAGATGATCTGTAGTCTAAATCTGCAACATGCTGGGATTATGGGATAGATGAAGGTGCCCTGAGTCCTTCTTGCTCTACAGCATTTTTAAAGGCTTTAAAGATCAGTCAACACATTTGCTGAGATTGTTCTGAGCCTTACTTGTATAGAAGAGCTTAACTGTACTATACAAGTAGAGGCAATGTAGCACTCACCAAAGAGTATCCTCAGTTATACGTGTGCTGCGAATTTTATGGTTAGTGAATGGTTTATGGATGACGAGCCCCGCAGCGCAGAGACAAGTCTTACCTGCGCCATCACCGGTGAAGGATGCTATGGATAACGCAGTATCTTCTCCGCAGAGTGTATTGAGCCCTGTATGTTCTGCGGAGTTTCTAGAAAATAATTGGTTTTAATCACTTTTTCCAGTCCAAGGCGCACTATAAGGTGAAGTATACTAGGTAGAATATGTGCGACAAACACCAAACAGCAATGTGGTGCAACCAAGTGCTTCTAGTCTCAACAAACCAATACACAGACTAGTTGTTGATCCCTTAAAAAAAATACCAGAAGTATCGACGTTGTGCACTGCACGGATTGTTCTACTGATGTTCCTAGATATGCTTTCCAGAGACATCTGAGAAGCAATAGACACAAAGTAAATGTGCATATGCTAGGGTTAAAAAATTTCGGAATGCGTTTAAGCAGCACATTGTTACCTACAGAGTATCTCCAAGCAATACTCATACCAGCGTGCAAATGTTTATGGGTGACGTTAAAATTAATGTTTTGAAACTAATACAAATTCAGTTACCGAAACACTTTTCCCTGAAATGTAACGTTGACTTGTTTAGTTTGTAGTTAGTAGAGAATGTACTGAATTAAAATCCATTTCAAAAGAAAGTATGACATTTTGAGTGCGGGTATGGTGTTACAAAATTATTTTCAAAAAATGAATAAAATTTTGGATGGCAAGCAATCAGAATTTCAACATAAAGATTCTGGTGAGTGAGTAACATGAATAATGATATAATGTAATTGTAATGTATTTGTAGGATTGTCGCTGGTGCAATTTTTATATTTAGAAATAATCATGTTAAAACTTTCCCCCACCGCAAAATCTTTATATGTAAATGTACTAGCCGAAGTTGCACATACTGAATATCGAGAATGATTATCATGTCTGCATTTCGTGAGCTATTGTGATACGTAACGGGCTACCACAGAGAATGGCTTCTTACCCTGATTTCAGAACGCTCTTCAATTGGGATGGTATAGTTTCCTGTTAAGCTAACTAACATCTGAACTAGTAGGATTTCCTTCAATGTTTATAGACTAGAAGATAAGTATCGTGATGGTAAACATGTTCCCGAAATAGTGTGTATTATACGTGGGCTAAACAGTCTGTACCTGTTACTTTATTACTATTAGTCAGTCACCATCTTACTTGAATTTAGAAATTGGATGAACTTCCTGAGAAAAGTTATTTTTAGTTCAACGAGATGTTTTTTTCGCATAGTTGTTTACGCCCATTAAAAATTTTGTACCTGTTTCCCATCGATTTTATGATTTTGAATAAACTTGATCTACTAAGCCTTAAAATCCAAATGTTCGCAACTGTCGGCCAAAAGTTTGTCGATCGTAAAATATTCAGATTTTGAATTGTATTGCCAAATGAGTCGCTGTAAATCCTTGCGAAAAACATAATTTTCGAATATATCGTCACTAGTAGCTGTCAGTCGACCTAATTTAGCAAAATTTGTCTGTTTGTTTTATTGTTGCTCTTTACAGAAACCTGAAAAAATATTAATTTAATATATTAAACTATTTCATGTAAACCTAAATCACTTACATCAAATATTTTACCCGTTTCAATGAAAGCTTTTGCACGAGGAACTTTATTATTTATCAAACTGTGAAAGATTTTTTTTATATTGATTATCTTGTTATCTAATTTTTTTAGGCATTTTGAAGTTCTTAAAGTGACAATATTAATCAATTCCAAACTTTCAAACTGCTCTGTACGTTGCTATGGAAACGGATATAACATATATCAATCATGTGAAAATAAATTAATCAAATTTGACTTTAGTGGAAAATATTGTAACAAAACTAACTCCCAAATCTAGGGGGCAATAAAAAAAATAGATTATACCTAAAAATTTTGTTGTTTGACATATATACACTAAGTCACATATTGAACAGTTATAACACCCTTCTGTTTTAAGGGATTCTATAATAGTATATTAAAACACAAGTATCATAAGTGTGTTTTACGCTATTTTTTCTATTGAGAAAAATAATTTAAAAGTATCAACAAAATTTGCATGAAAACCGACGAAATTCATTGAATTAAATTTTTTAGATGTTCGGGTTGGTAATAGTCAAATGTCATATTTGACAGCTCTTTAAAAATCCAAATTTAAACTATCTATCTTTCAAATTTTGAAAACGTATATAAAATCTATTTAATTTCTTATATTCTTGTATGTTTTGAATTTGTTGACATGGAAGTGGTTCTCATCTGTCATCGTTATTGCCAGAAAATTCTAAATTAACATATCAAAAAGAATATAACAACTTCTCAGAAGACTGCAATCAAAATTCTGTCAACATTGTATCAAAAAATGTAGTTATTGCCTACTTTAAGTTTTTAAAACAAACCAAAAAAAGTTCTACCTTGTGGACAATATATTAGATGCTAAGAAGTGTAATTAATATTGAAAAAAATATTGATAGGTACTTCAAAATATAATAAGCTAGTCCGTTAATGAAAAGAACACCCGAACGATATGCACCAAAATAATCTAAAATAGTAGAATCGGAGCACATTAATAAATTTTTTGTGCGATCGTTCATTTTTGTCAACTTACTGTCACTGTTTTGACAACAGTAGGTGGCTTTTACTGTTTAATGAGTCTAACTGAACGGTAAGTAATTTACTTACCGTTCAGCGAACAGTAAGTGAAATTCATAGTTTACTGAAACACCTGCCAGAGTTTTGGGTATAGTATTATTTATTAATATTAAAATTAAATGTACGATTGTTACAATTGGAAATGGTAATAATAATAATAATAGTTTAATAATAATAATAATAATAATAATAATAATAATAATAATAATAATAATAATAATAATAATAATAATAATGCAGGGGAGTAAAGTCGAACCAGCACCTCCACGTGGTACTCCCCGGGTAACGCTAACGCTGGTCGCATGTCGTGTCTCTGTCTCTATGGTTTGTCTTTGTCCTATGTCATTTGTTTCATGTCTTGGAGAGTAAACTTCACTACCAAATCCGAAATCTAAGGTGTTATGCGACCCGTGCCGATAGATGAGTGGCTATGCGCAGTTAGTCGTTTACGGAGCCCTCGAGATACCTGGCTGCCTCTCGTTGTAATTAGTTAAGCCTTGCCGCATCATGGGAGCACTGGTGCGGTCGACGTTTATTTCTTCCCTCACTCGTGGGAACTATATGAGCGTTTCTATAAAATCAAATGAGGACCCATCCTTTAAAATGGGCGCGGCTAGAAAGGAATCGCGTAAAAAAAGTCCTGCAAGAGTGGAAAAGGTGGAAGATCTTCCCCGGTTCCTCCTTGTAAAAGGTAAAGATGGAGACTTTGCAAAAATGTCACCATTTTTAATAGCTAAAGTGTTAAATGGATATTGTGGAGCTACAAAACGTACGAAAAAGAATAGAGACGGAAGCTTACTTATAGAGACTGTAGGTAACTTACCGTCCAGAAAACTGCTAAGTATGACGCGCCTTGACAAACTAGAAATTGAGGTTACCCCTCATAATACTCTAAATTACTCTAGAGGTATCGTAAATTGTTCTGATTTTACAAATTGCTCAGTCGAAGAAATATTAGAAGGACTAGCGAAAGAAAAAGTGATAGAGGTAAGAAATATAACCACTAAAAAGAGATGGGAGGTTAATAAAGACAAATAACTACATTTTGACATTTAGCCGACCACATTACCAAATACTATCATTGGTGGAATTCATCCTCTACAGTTAGACCACATACCCTTACCTCTTAGATGTTTCAGATGTTTAAAGTTTGGACATACCAAATATGCACACAAGCACAGATATGCGAATGCGGAGAGGTACCGCACGAAGGGAAGAATGTAAAAACTCACATTGTGTTGTAAAGGTCCACACTCATCTCGATCACGTGATTGTCCTATTTATAAACAAGAATTAGTTATACAAGAAATTAGAACCACTAAAAAGCTAACTTATTCTGAAAAACAAAAGCAAATCTTTCCCTGTAATAGCTAGCAAATCTTTTGCTCAAGCTACTCTGGCTAACCTTGCCACTAAGAACCAAGAAAATCTATGTGATATAATACCAGCAATAAAAGATATAGTAAAAGAAACTATTAAAGAAGTATTAACTGAAATGGTAAATCCAAATGTATGCCTCACCAAGCTGTCTGAGCTTAGAGAAACCAAGCACATTGGATTGGCTGACAAGACTCGGTTGGACTCGTCTGAAACGGTACAACATTTAATAAATACATCAAATGAACACAGTACAGCATCTTCGTCAAAACAAAACCGACCCGCATTAGTAAATTTTGACGAAATGGATGCAGACACAAAATCAATGAAGCGAAACCTTCCAAACTCACCAACAATTTCAACGGAAGGAGAAGAAGGTTTCGATCCTGGCTTTATTGATCCTAGAGAAAGAACGCATAGCAGAAAGAAAGGATGGCCTAAGGGGAAACCCAGAAAGCTATCAAACTAGTCATAAACGTTCTGTGATATACTCTTGTCATTATGTTACCTTATGAAATATTAGTCTGAATTTTATTTATACTTATTTATTTATTTTATTTTATTTTTTTGTACATATTTTTTCTCTAGTCATATTTATTTATGTGTTATTGTTTGTTTATTAATCAATAGTCCGTTGTTTATTTTCTTTAATGTTATTTATTTATAATTTTAATTATTCTAACTATACAAAAATGGCTCCATTAGATAATAACGAATATATTCTACAATGGAATTGCAATGGACTACAAACACGCTATTGCGAGCTAAAAATGCTAATAGCTACCTATAGTCCTACTGTTATATGTATTCAAGAGACCCATTTAAAGAACGATAATAAATTTTTTAATACCTTATTAATTAATAAATAACAAACATCAAAGAGCTAGTGGGGAGTCGCGATATACGTCAGAAATGGAATACCATCAAGTGAGATCACGGTCTGCACTGAACACCAAATCATTAAACGCAAATACAATATCCTATAACCCTTACAATATGTAATGTATACTTTCCTGTATTTGATTGGAACCTGGATGACTTACAAAAATAACCGATCAACTTCCACCACCTACTTATCTTGGGCGATTTCAACGCTCATTCTACCCTCTGGGGATCTACCCATAGAGATCCACGCGGCAGAATTGTTGAAAACTTACTCGAAACTGGGATTGTCCTCCTAAATACGGGAGAAAACACATCTCAACACCAAATCAAACAGTTTTACAGCAATAGATCTAACGTTACCACACGACAGTATTGCACTGAACCTTACATGGAAGGCCATGAGGAATATTACAATAGTGACCACTGCCCAATTCTTATATCCACAGGATTTCCAAACGAGAATACTCTATTCCGAAAGTGGAGAACAGACAAAGGGTTAAGTCTATAGACAATCAGTTCGTCAAATGAAACAGGATTTAGAGGGTATAGAAGGACGTTGACAAATTGTGCAAGAATTTACCAAGAATATAATAAAAGCCGCAAAGAAAGTATCCCTCGTACCTCTGGTAAATTTAAAAACCGATGTGTTCCGTGGTGGACCGAAGAGGTGAAACAATCTATAATCGTCAAGGAAAATCGTTTAACACATTTAAACAGCTCCATCAATGGAAAACTTAATTAATTACAAAAAGCTAGAGCAAACATGGAAAATTATCTTAAACAGCAAAAGATCATCGTGGGAAAAATATGTTTCTTCCATAAACTCCAAAACACCTGCATCTGAGGTATGGAGAAAGGCCAAGAATATAATAAGAAAACCTACTGTTAGTATTTCAAATCATAATAATAAAAACCAAGAGATAACAGACGTAGAAGAACAAACAGAAGCCTTTCCCACATTTTGAAAATTCAGTAGTTTGAATGTTTGAACAAACCATTCCGAAAAATAAGAAAGGAAACAGAAACTGAGCTAGATTTTAAATGTGAGGAAGAAATAGAAATTACAACAAACAATTTACTATGGAAGAGCTCAAACGCTTAACATTCAAAAAAGATAAAGCGCCGGGGCCGGATAACATTACGTACTTTGCTGCAAAACCTTCCGGCAAACGCGCAGAATACTCTGCTCAGTATCTATAATAAAATTTTCGATAAAGCGTGTTTCCCCAAAAAATGGCAAGAATCCACCATAATTCCTATATTAAAACCTAATAAAAATATAACCAACCCAGGTAGCTACAGACCGATTTCCTTAACCAGCAATGTGAGTAAGGTATTGGAGACAATGGTGAACAAAAGGCTTATATCATACCTCGAAGCACATGAATTAATATCTTCACATCAAATTGCTTTTAGAAAGTATCATAGCACAATAGATTACCTTGCCTACATAGAAAATTATATCGTTGAAGGCTTCAGGGAAAGCACACCGTAGCTGTATCGTTTGACCTAAGAAAGCTTATGATACTATATGGCGCTTTAATATTATAAAACAATTACACGAATGGGATATACGTGGAAAATTGCCCAAACTTATCGTAAGCTTTCTGTCGAACCGACAATTTAAAGTTAGGATAGGCAGCACACTATCAAAGACACATGTGCTGGAAAACGGTATCCCAAGGTTCGGTCCTAAGCGTAACGCTATTCCTAATAGGAATTAACAAATTACTTTCTTTTATTAAGGAACCTATAAAAAAAATGTTTATACGCCGACGACCTAACAATAATCTTTCAAGAAAACTGCATTAAAAAATCGAAGAAATGCTACAGCCTACATAAAAAGTAACTCAATATTGGGAAAAAGGATTTACTTTTTCTAAAAAGAAAAACAAAAGCTATACACTTCTGTCGTTTAAAATACCGCACAATCACCCAAATCTACAGATTAACGGAGTGCAAATACCAATACTCCAAAATATAAAGGTGCTAGGAGTTACACTTGACGAAAAGATGTATTTTAAAGAACCCGGGAAAAATTTAAATTTTAAATTTTAAAGGAAAAAAATTTTTTTCAATTGGGGTTTTAAAAAAATTTTAATTTTTTTTAAAAATTTTTTAAATTTTAAAAAATACTTAAAAACCCCCAAAAGGGAAAAAAAATTTTTTTTTTAAAAAATGGGTTTTGGGAAAAAAAAACCCCTTTTTTTGGGGTTTCCCCTTTTTAAAAAATTTTTTTTAAAAAACAAATTTTTTTTTAAACCCCAAAAAATTTTTTTTTTTAAAAATTTAATTTTTTTTTTTTTTTTTTAAAAAAAAGGGAAAACCCCAAAAATTTTTTAAAATTTTTTTGGGTTTTTTAAAACCTTTTTTAAAAAATTTTTCCAAAAAAAAATTTTTTTTAATAAGGAAAATTTTAAAAAGGGGGTTTTTTTCCTTTTTTTTTTTTTTTAATTTTTTTAAAATTTCTTTTTTTTTTTTTTTTTAAAAAAAATTTTTTTTTTTAAAAAAAAATTTTTTTTAAAAAAAATTTTTAAAATTTTTTGGGAAAAAAAAAAAAAAAAATTTTTTTTGGGTTTGAAAAAAAAATTTTCCTTTTTTTTTTTTTTTTTTTTTGAAAAAAAATTTTTTTTTTTTAAAAATTTTGGAAAACCTTTAAATTTTTTTTTTTTTTTAAAAATTTTTTTTTTTTTTTTTTTTTTTTTAAAAAAAAATTTTTTTTTTTTTTGGGAAAAAATTTAATTTTAAATTTTTTACCCTTAAAATTTTTAAAAAAAAATTTTTTTAAAATTTTAAAATTTTTTAAAATTTAAAAAAAAATTTTAGGGATTTTTAAAAATTAATTTTCCAAAAAAAAGGGAAAAAGGAAATTTTTAAAAACGGAAAAAAAAATTTTTTTTTTTAAAAAAGTTAAATTTTTTTTTTTTTTTTTAAAAAAAAAAAATTTTTAAATTTAAAATTTTTTTAAAAAAAACCCCTTTTTAAAAATTTTTTTTAAAAAAAATTTTTTAAATTTTTTTAAATTAAAAAAAAATTTTTTTTTTTTTCCGGGTTTTTTTTTGGGAAAAAAAAAATTTTTTTTTTTTAAAAAATTTTTAATTTCCGGGGGGTTTTTTTTAAAACCAAAATTTTTCCCCTTTTTAATTAAAATTTTTTTTTAAAAACAAAAATTTTTAAAAATTTTTTTTAAAATTTTTTTCAAATTTTTTTTTAATTTTTTGGAAGGGAAAAAAAATTTTTTTTTAAATTTTTTTGGGCCCAAAAAATTTTTAAAAATTTTTTTAAATTTTTCCCCTTTTTTTTTAAAAATTCCGGAATTTAAAAATCCAAAAAAAAAAAAAAAAATTATTAAATTTTTAATTTAAAAATTTTAAAAATTTTTTAAAAAAATTTAAAAAAAAAAAAAACCCAATAAATTTTTTTTAAAACACCTTTACCAAATTTTTTTAAAAATTAAAAAAAAAGGGGTTTTTTTAATTTTTTTTTAAATTTTTTTAAAAATTTTTTTTTGAAAAAAATTTTTTTAAACCGAACCAGTCCACACGCAGCCATGTTTGTTGATGCAGGTATCCCTCCTCTACACATACGCTACCGGCAACTACTCCTTACATACTATTCGAAAATCAATATCTTGGAAAAGCATGTAAATCATGAAATCATTACTAAGCAAACATATAAAAACTATGAAGAGAGGCCAACAATAATAAGACCAGCTCTGGTAAGAGCAGCAGAGATAATTAAAAAACACAAATTAGAATCAGTTTTCACGGAAATCGACAATATGCAAGAAACACCGCAAATACTTCAAAAAATAAAAAAGCAGATTAAAAGTAACACACAGAATATGTGGCAAAAAGAATGGAATGAAACAAATACACAATTACAAAAAATTAAGAGAGGCGTACAACCCTGGAAAATAGTCAGCCACAATACAAAAACATCAGAAGTTACATTAACGAGAATTCGAATAGGCCACACAAATCTGACTCACTCCCACATATTAAATAGGAAAAGACAAAATATATGTGATATATGTAACCGTGATTTAACAATAAAACATGTTCTAACAGAATGCACAAAATATGAGGATGTCAAGAAGAAACTAGGATTCAGAGGTACTATGGAAGAGATATTTAGGGATGATGAAGAGCATGTAAATCTACTACTCCACTTTTTACAAGAATCTGGACTAATCACTAAAGTGTAAAATCAAAATCTGATTAAATGGCAAATGACCATAGTAGTTATGCCATAACAACAACAAAAAAAAATAATAATAATAATAATAATGCAATGAACATTTGGGCGGTTCCTGTCTTATCATATTCTTTTGGAATTCTAAAATGGTCGGACACAGATTTAAATGCCATGGATACCTTAACAAGAAAAATGTTAAATAAATACACATATTTACATCCAAAATCTGCAGTAGAAAGATTATATATTAAAAGAAAATTTGGGGGCAGGCTTATTAAATTTGTTTAATTTATGTAAATCCCAAACATCTCTATTGAGAAACTATTTTCATTCTTTAGATAATTCTTTGGCAAAACTCTTATTACTTTAGATAAACATTTTCGGGCTTAACTTAAACAAAAGAGATTTAGACTGTGAACCAAAATTAAACTTTGAAATTAATTGGAAAAATAAGATATTACATGGCAAACATCCGACACTTTTGGATTCCACGGGAATTGATAAGGAGATGTCAGTAGACTGGTTAAAAAAGGTACATTGTATTTTGAAACAGAGGATTCATATGTGCTATTCAAGATGGTATAATAAATACAAATAATTACAAAAAGCACATTATGAATCTTAATGTTTCAGATTGTTGTAGAAAATGCAATGTACCTTTTGAAACCATTGAACATATAATAGCTGGATGTTCCTTCTTGGCTCCTACTGATTATCTCCACAGACACAACCAAATTTGTAGATTTTACACCAACAACTGGCAATTAAGTACAATTTACTTGATAATGTTAGGCCTTATTATGTTTACACTCCCGAATCAGTATTAGAAAACAAAAGTTATATATTATATTGGGACAGAATCGTTCTTACTGATCGAGAGGTTAGACATAATAAACCTGATCTTATTCTTATAAATAAATCAGATAATCATGCATTCATTATTGATGTCGCCATACCCTTAAGTAAAAATATTATTTCTACTGAAACTGAAAACTTCGTAAATATGAGACATTGGCGATAGAAATGATGAGTGTATGGAATATTACAAAAATGTCTTTGATTCCAATTGTACTGTCTGCCACTGGTGTAGTATCTAACAAATTCAAAACCCATTTGTCTAAATTAGCACTAAATTCTAGTTTATTTCCTATATTACAACGTACTGTCATTTTAGAAACATGCCATATTGTAAGAAAATTTTAGCTAATCTAAATTCTTAGTATTAATATTCATATATATATTTGTTAGTATTATTATAACAATTACATATTTGTTAGTAGTTTATTAATATTAATATAAACATTACTCTGTAAAATATAATGGTTGGATTTAATCCCCCATTATATTCTAATACCACTGTATGTGTGATAACAATAAATAATAATAATAATAATAATTGTTTATTGTTTATTGTTTATTGTTTATTGTTTATTGTTTATTGTTTATTGTTTATTGTTTATTGTTTATCGTTTATCGTTTATCGTTTATCGTTTATCGTTTATCGTTTATCGTTTATCGTTTATCGTTTATCGTTTATCGTTTATCGTTTATCGTTTATCGTTTATCGTTTATCGTTTATCGTTTGTCGTTTGTCGTTTGTCGTTTGTCGTTTGTCGTTTGTCGTTTGTCGTTTATCGTTTATCGTTTATCGTTTATCGTTTATCGTTTATCGTTTATCGTTTATCGTTTATCGTTTATCGTTTATCGTTTATCGTTTATCGTTTATCGTTTATCGTTTATCGTTTATCGTTTATCGTTTATCGTTTATCGTTTATCGTTTATCGTTTATCGTTTATCGTTTATCGTTTATCGTTTATCGTTTATCGTTTATCGTTTATCGTTTATCGTTTATCGTTTATCGTTTATCGTTTATCGTTTATCGTTTATCGTTTATCGTTTATCGTTTATCGTTTATCGTTTATCGTTTATCGTTTATCGTTTATCGTTTATCGTTTATCGTTTATCGTTTATCGTTTATCGTTTATCGTTTATCGTTTATCGTTTATCGTTTATCGTTTATCGTTTATCGTTTATCGTTTATCGTTTATCGTTTATCGTTTATCGTTTATCGTTTATCGTTTATCGTTTATCGTTTATCGTTTATCGTTTATCGTTTATCGTTTATCGTTTATCGTTTATCGTTTATCGTTTATCGTTTATCGTTTATCGTTTATCGTTTATCGTTTATCGTTTATCGTTTATCGTTTATCGTTTATCGTTTATCGTTTATCGTTTATCGTTTATCATTTATCATTTATCATTTATCATTTATCATTTATCATTTATCATTTATCATTTATCATTTATCATTTATCATTTATCATTTATCATTTATCATTTATCATTTATCATTTATCATTTATCATTTATCATTTATCATTTATCGTTATCTTATCATTCATCGTTCATCGTTCATCATTCATCGTTCATCTTCATCATTCATCTTCATCATTCATCGTTCATCGTTCATCGTTCATTCATT
>JARFJB010000830.1:2500-17500 GCA_036346205.1 Vesta saturnalis
CTCTATTTGAACATGTTTAATGATTTGTAGAATCCTTATAAAGCTTGTTTGCGTCACTATGTTGCGTATTTTGGGCATATGTAATAAAGCAAGTAAATTAATATAAGTTTTATATTCGGTGCTGTTTATTTTGGCGAATACTGTATGTAAGCTATACAAATATAACTATTTCCCGTTACTAATTACAATAAAATAATATTTAACAGTATAAATACATGCACCAAAAGGTTAAACCAGGCGTTTTCATATTTTATAAGTTTATTTGACAACTTAATTTATTTTTTTAATCTGTCGTTCTTACTGAAGACTGTTACCGAAACGCATACATTTTTTAAAGATTATCTTCAAATACATGATTTAAATATCATAGAAGGATAAGTATTTGGAATTACCGTTACAATTAAATTTAAGGTAGTCTTTCGCCTGGTCGAACAATATACACTACAAAAATTACACCTCAATAAGTTAACTCGTGTATGAGTTTTCGAGTACCGTACTGCCGTAAGAACCGCCAATTTTTTTGCTATTCTACAAACGTTAAGGGAAGTAAAAAATATGAAGAAAATATCTGTTTCCAAAGCTATCTTATAACGATATTACTTATATTATAAACAAGAATGATCAAGGTAAAATACATCTCACATAAAGATAGTAAATTACTTTTTAAGAGTATAGCAGATCGGTTTTTCTATTTATCGAATTATCAAACGCCTTAGTGCTTTTAGAAAATTAATTTTTAAAATATGTCAATAATTCTTTAGCAATTAAATTAAATAAGTTGATGGTCTAATAAAATTATCGATACATTTACAACAACAAATTAAGCCATCCATTAGAATGGATAACCGTCTCTAATAAAGTATTAATGAGTTGGAGGATATATAGATATCTGGAACCTACACCTGCATTTATAGAAGTGTTTTAGATCTGTACGAATCGAATCAAGTTAAAAATGAAAGCTGTATTTTTGGTAAGAAATTATGTAATCTAAAAATACCTCAACGTTGTTAAATTTTAGATTGTGGTTGTAATGGCTCTTTTTGCCGTAAGTTTTGCTAATCCATCACCTAACCCTAACCCAATGCCCAGACCCAGACCACAATGGTGGGGTTACAATTATGAAATGCCATACTATGGAGTAGATATGGGATACTACTTTTAAATGAGATCCATTTTCTTGCTACTTGAAAATTTCAATAATATCTAATAAAAAAGTAATTCATAATAAAAGTTAAACTTTAAATGGAATAGTTTTAATTGTCCTGCCTTTTTTTTAATTTATAAATATTTTTTACTATTGCTAAAGTTGTCAAAACGGTTTCAGTTAATTTATTGGTTACTACACAGCGTATTAAAATATTTCTAGTAAAGCGCTTAACTTAGGCTTTGGTTTTGTTACCACTAATATTTTTAAACCAAAGAAGTAAAAATTTTTAAAAGGATACATTCACTAAAAAAAGAACTTTTCAATAATTGCAGTATGTGACCATCATAACCGTAATATAGATGTGATGTAGACACAATTCACACACAACACGAACAATTTGTCTGTATCATAGACTCAGATGTGTAGCGTTCTCGTCTACAAAACAAATTTCTGGTACCCTCTTTTGAGGCCCTTTCAGGTTGGTGGTCTACTTTGTGTGCACAGTTTACTACTGTACAGCGAAGGTTGATTTTTAAAATCGTAAATGTGTCATTATCGAAAAGGAAGTTACTTGCATTTACACTTTGAAATTATATAGAAGTATTTAGGTCAGTGTTCGTTCATTATCATTTTTATGTTCGTTTAGTACTCTTTTCATTCGAAAGTGTATCTTTTAATTTGTGTGAAACACTTAATTGTACGAGATTACATAACCGCATGTATGTATAATAGGTTTTGGGATATTTATAAAGATATTAATGGTTAAACTTCCACATTGATGAAATCCGAAATTTGAAACATGAAAAACCAAACCAATGTTCATAAAACGTGCACATCAATCAAAATTATCAGATTTGAGTCATTCACAATACCTAATGATTACGTAAGAGCGAGAACTATAATTAGACACAATTTCTTAATTGTAAAATTACTTGCACCTACACTGTGTGGGTGAGATTATAAATATAATTTAATATTTATGTTTCCTAGAATAGGCTGCAATACAACTAGTATTTGAAATCTTCGTCACTAACTGCAAAAATCATATATTCCCGGACCATTTTTGACAATCGACGAGCAACTGGTAGCTTTTCGTGGAAGATGCCCATTCAGGCAGTATATTCCTGAAAAACCTGCCAAGTATGGTATTAAGGTTTTACTAGTCGACATAGAAAATATGTTTGAAATATATTATGGAATCCAACCCTACGAAATAAATAATAGTGCCGCCGAAGTTGTAAAAAGACTATGTAGTGTAGTGAAGCTAACAAATCGGAATATTACTATGGACAATTGGTTTTCCAGTATTCCTTTGGCCCTTGAATTATTGGACACCTATAAATTGACAATGATAGGTACCCTAAAAAAAAATAAACGCGAGATACCTCCTGAAATGGTAAATACTAAGTTAAGACCTATTCATAGTAGTCAATTTGCATTTCAAGATAAATGCACATTAGTATCATTTGTGCCGAAAAAGAATAAAAACGTTTTGGTTTTGTCCACAATGTTCCATGATGATGAAGTCGACGAAAACACAAAGAAACCTACTATGATTTTGAAGTACAACGATACAAAATTTGGTGTGGACGAGGTTGATCAGATGTGCTTGAATTACAACGTGTCAAGAAACAGTCGGAGATGGCCTTTGGTCATATTTTTCAATTTAATGAATATAGCTGTAATAAATGCACTACAGCTATTACTGGCAAATAAACAGAACGGAAAGATGGTACGTCGACATTTTTTGTATTCTCCTTCAATGGCGTTAATGCGGCCACAAATGACAAAAAGGGTACATGCTTAAAATTTGCCAAAGAGTATTGGACAGAAATGTTCAATACTGCTTGATATTCAAATTCCAAGCACATCTTCAACAAACGAAGCCGTTCCTCCAACAAAAAAGTTAAACACTGGAAATGATCGATGGGAATAGGGATAAAAGAACAAGAATTTTCTGCGATGTTTGTAATAAATGAGTTTGTATGGGTCATCATAAGAAAATTGCATACATATGCCTAAACTGTTCGAATGACGAAAATGACCCATTAGATAACATTTAAGTTTCATTTTTATATGTATGTTTATTATTTAGAAATATTTAGATTTTAGTTTTATTAATTATTATGTTACTTCCGAAAAAATATACTTAAATCATTTTTTAAGCCTTTTAATTTCTTTAAAATGAATATTTGGTATGCATGGATACAACTTATCCCACGCGACTGCTTACGTAACAAACTTCTGCGCGACCACTGAAGGGTTAAGGTACAAAATTAACATATCAACTGAAATAAAATTTAAATAAAATATTATGAACAGAAAATCAACTGAAACTATAACATTATAAACTAAAGTAATAATATAACTACCAAACATTATGCCATTGCGTTGAATTTCCTCATCTTCTTTTGATGTCCTGACGTTGTCTATTCTCTTCACGAACATATTTATACATTAAAAAAGAAATGCATTTTTTTATAATCAACTCATAACAATTATGAGATTCACATGAATTGAGATTGATGGTAAATTATACGAGCGCTTGAAACTATCTTCAATGTTAGATTTGAAGGCGTTTCTCTCAAGAAACTCATATAAATTAACCTGTACATCTCTAATAATTTGAATTACAGATTCACTAGCATATTTTAATCGAATATTTGGATCAATTTCTTTAAATGACGTGTAAAGATGATGTTGAGATAATTCAGGTAAGTACAGATATTCATGACAAATTTGACAGTCTCGTATTCTAACTTCTTTTAGGATGTAGCCGGCTACATACGCAAGAGATTGAGTATCCTCAGATGGAAAATTTTCTAAACAATCTGTTTTAAATTGGAAAGGTACTTACAATTGCTCATGTTCGACATTTCTGAACTTCAACAAAGACATTAAATCATCCAATGGTGCACACAAATCATAATCACAGTTGCCTTAATCACTAATTGGTGAAGTTAATTTATTGATTATTAGAGTTTTTAAAAGAGCTGCAAACTGATGACTTGTAGGATTTGTATTGGGTCCACCATGTTGTGTAATGCATCAAAATAAATTTTCAATAGGATCTTGATTAAGGTTCCTAATACAAAGATAATCAAAACCATTTATGTCTTTTAAATGTCCCCATTATGGCGCGAATAGTAATTTGGCAACCATGAATAAAGGAAATCTGATTAGTGCGATCCGCTCCAGTTTCTATATGCAAAACTTCCCAATGCCTTAATTCATTCAGTATTTTTGACCAACATTCCATATGAGGTAACTCTGAACTGAATGCACATCGGAAAATTTTGTTACTATGTTTTGGATTAAATCCATTTAAAGAATCAAACACACAGTCCATTTTTTCTACAAATTCCGGTGTACAAATGGCTTCAGACGGTAAAGCATTCGTCAGAACAGAAAAAGTTTCAATAGCAGATGCCATAGTATGGTTTAATAAATTTGCAGCAATTATGACTTTCAGTTTTGCAAAAGAATCTGTAGAATTGAAGCAAGTCGCATTCAGTTTTGGTAATGACAAATAGTTTCTTATTATCCAATTCAAAGGTCTGTCGAATATAATCAAATTTGGCTACTTTCTTTGGTTCAAATTGAATTTCTCGTATTTTTAAGAAGATGAGGAACATCAAATATTGTTACAATTGGTTTACCATTAATAAATAAATAATATGGACTCTGACGCGAATGCTTTTCTGCACATAATTGTGAAATGGCCGCCCCATTTGTTGGCCCTTGATCGCAAACTGTTGCAACGATATTTAAACCTATTCCTAATGGCTCTGATACCTGATTCTTTAATAAGATATTTTAAGTCAGTTGCCAATATTGAGATTCCAGTGAAGTAATAAGCAACAACTTGCTTCCACTGTTTTCTAATCCCATGTTTCATGAACACTAAGGCATGTTTTGCTGCCTCTTTCCTTGTACCAAAAGAGCCTAAATCTATGAAACCGCTTAATTTTTGTTAATAATGGTTATAATGAAATCCCTTAGACAAAGACATCTCATCAAACATTAATACACAATACTTCTCAGCAACAGTTAAACGAGATACCTTACTCTTTAATGTGTTCATGATTGAGGCATTAATACCAGTATTGCATGGAATGTTAGATAATAAACTTTTAAAAGTTCTAACCGAAGGTAAAATGAAATATGCTTGCAGGTAGCGATAAAGCCTAGGACTACGGTTGAATAATGACAAAGCAAATACCTTATCCTGGTCAGTATATCTATAAGCATGTGAATTTCTATTGCAATTTCTCAAATTTAATTCAATAAAGCCTTTACTTACAGAATTTAAATTATTTTCAATCAAGTGGAAGTTATCATAATCAAATAATTTCTTTAAAGTTTTATGTTGTTCCCGTTCATGCATTAGCATATTTCATAGCTTTGCCAATTTAGTAGCAACATTACGATGAACGGTATACATTAAAGATTTTTGAGGACTCAAATCCTTTTTTGAAGTGCCCATTGCACCTAATATTCCATGTGATAATGACGGCTTTTCCTGATTTAAACATGCAAAATTATTCATATTCATTGACTTGACCATAATCATCAAAAACATTGCTCACTATTTTGCATATGAGGTTATCCTGTATCCGGTCCGCCTCATTTCGACGCGGCCACCTCGACGCTTCGACATGAGATCGTTTTGACGTGACATCATCTCGACGCGAGATCGTTTTGACGTGACATCATCTCGACGCGAGATCATCTCGACGCGAGATCACCTCGACGTGGCCTCTTCTCGACGCGAACCCATCCTTTAAATAATTACGTTTTGTATTATTGATTCATTCAACGGTATAACATAAATCGGACCGTCTTATTTCGACGCGGTCACATCGACGCTTCTGTTGCGACACCACTATTTCGACGCGAACATCTCTCCCCATCAGAATCACATATACGACTATTATTATAATTAATAGACTAAGCGGTATCTGTCTTGGGTGGGATGGTTTCCATATGAATCGAATTTTTTGCTTTAATCGTTCCAAAATGGTACTAGTAATAATAATTTCTATGCGCGGGTCCAAAAACCTGTGCTTAAATTTTTATTAAACAAAATGTTAAAAAACATGAAAAATTTTGCTTTTTATTCTCTGAATTAGAATATCTCAAAAGCTATTCATTTCAGAGTAAATTGCGAAGGAAAAAACATTTCGTAATTTCATTTTAAACAAGAAACAGGTAATTTAAAATCGAAAATATATTCTTAGTATTGCAAAAATAGCAAAAACAATGAAAAAATGTAAATAAACAAATATTTTTGAAATTTTTTTCGAATACTAATATAAAAGGTAAGGCCATCATACTTGGCAAAAAAACTTTTTGGTATGGTATCACCACACCAAATTTGATCAGTTTCATAGTTTTTGAACAATAATTTTGCAATCTATATTTTCGAAAAAAACAATTCTTTAAAAATAAACAGAGCCTAAACTAAGACCTCTAGGTACTTGGAAATTTAATGACATGTAAAAGACTTTCAATATAAGTTTAAATATAAAAAAAATTATGTTTCGCAAAGTTATTCTAATTGTTTATAAGCCCAAAATTTACACAAATGTTTAAAAATTGCCACGGTCCTCCTAATTAATGGATTTCAATTTTTCAAAAGACATTTGAGAGTTTGAGTGCTCTTTATTATTTTGAAGTATCTAGAGGTTTTAGTTTAGGCTCTTTTTCAGAATATAGATTGCCAAATTATTGTTCAAAAACTATCAGACCCATTTTAATGAAATGGGTGTGGTGATTTATCACACCTGTTATGTGAGTGCGCGGAAAAAAATTTGAAAGATACATTTTTCATTGTTTTTTGCTATTACGAAGCAATACGAAGAATGTATTCTATGATTTTACATTAGCTGCTTCTTGTGTAAAATTTAATTACGAAACTTTTTCCTCTACAACTTTTCTCTGAAATAAATACCTTTTGAGTTCAAAGAAAAAAAGCAAAATGTTTCACTTTTTTAACGTTTTGTTTAATAAAAAATGAGCACATGTTTTGGACCGCATAGTGAAATTATTATTACTAATACCATTTTGGAGCCATCAAAGCAAAAAATTGGATATCAAAAACATCCAAACATGGGCATTTTAAAACATACCGTCTGGTCTAAAATGCCATTTCACATTTTATAAATGTCGTAATTAAAATGAAAAAAAAACACTTGTGTTATATCAATTTAATCATAAATGCCAACAGTCGAGGAATTATTTGCATTATATTCCTGTTTACAAAATGACTTAAAAGTAAAAAAATATAAAAACCTTAATCCATAAGAAAGTTGTGTGCTATTCCTCTTAGGTATTCTGTGATTTCGCGATTTTCGTAGTCTTGAGCTAATACCAAAATACGTCGACCTGCCAGCGCATACCTACAACGTTTTCTTGGTGCATCATCACCGCGAACAAACGCTCATAAACTTGGTGAATAGATTTCTGAACACCGCGAATCCCATCAATAAATTTCCATAAGGTTGGATGATCTATACCAAATTCAGATTGCAAGCGTCTATGTGCCGCTTCAGCATAATTATTTGTGCGTGATTCATTACTTAAGGTTCTCGTATAACAGGGCCAAATTTTAGAATCGAATAGAGGTCGACGTTGGCGATTGTTCCACTGCATTCTACCAATATACGTGTCCTCAAAATAGTCCAAAATTGGTTCCAATTCATTCGGCAATGAATTATTTAACGCTTTCAATCCGTTTTCTAGGTCATTAATTGGGGCAAACGTAAGAGCAGCAATCATGTGGGCATGAAGTGCAAAATCTGCATTATCATTGTACCGACTTATGAGGCGTTCTTGTATCAATTTTTTCTTTAAGCTCTTCATTAAGTGGAATAAACACCCATTGAACTCGGCATGAGGAAAATTAGATTTGAAAGCATTAATTACAGCGTGTACGTCTCTTCTGTCGTATTTGGCAACAGTGCATATAAAATGGGTAAAACGAAACCTCCACGTTCTACCATTATAACAAAGATCTGAAAAAACCATTTACACAACTCAAAAATTCATGTAGATATGTATCAATCAAATTTATGTTTTGAATTTATCGAATGAATAAAAAACCTAATATGTGTTTTTTAATTGTACGTATCATCGAATAATAAAATTAAAGCACAATGAACTTTTAACGTGTCATTCTTTATAAAAATAACAGATTACATCACTGAAGGATACTCACCTGTTGAAATAAGTTGGGGATGAGTCGAAAAGTCCCATCAATGTACATTTTTCTTACGTGCATAATCCAGGTTCGAACACTGGCTTTACCAAAAATGATAATTCTCATGTCGTCACCAAATCCAGAATCAGAAAGTAAAAAATTGTCTTCTCCATAATTCTTGTAATTGTCAGGTATTACGACAGATGCGCGATCTAGAGGTTGTGCTGGTGCTGCATTAACCAACTTTAGGGAACGTTGAACTATTTGTCGCACAGCATTTTGACTTGGAAAACTACCCATAGCTCCACCCGACATGGTTTGAGTGATATTGGTACGGATTTGATTTGGGATTTCTCGAGTTTCGATAGCTCTCCGTTTAATTGCGTTAATTGTATGCACCACTTCGACCCGCGCAATCCGAACAATCTCGTCACTTACAGCGTCTGTATAAATACGACCTTTACATAAAATATTTTTATTTAGTTCAACATCACACTGCCATGATTTTTTCGTACCATTAGCAACTAACTTATCGAAATAATACAGGTATCCCTTGTGTTCATATTTTGCCCTGTTGCGAATTGAACGTATCATTGTGCACGCAATTTAATTAATCGTAAGGCACGCGAAGAACTACTAAATGCAAAATCGAAACCTGCATATTTCTGCAAAATTATCATCCCCCCTTTCATATACTTGAATTGTGTGTTATTAGAAACACCAAAGAATTTTAATTCATTTGTAAGTAATTGGTTGTTAAGTCTCATTATATTATTATTCAGCAAAAAGCGTTGTTTTCTTTATCTGTGTTTAATAGTAACGGAAATCTGATACATATCAAAGATTATTTTCAATTGTATTTAATCCCTTAATTTGCATTTTTCATTAAACGCAGATTTAATGGAAACACCTTTGCTAATGTTTGTTTAATGAGACTTCAGTATCAGTAAGAATTTTTTTCTTTGTTTATTGACCCGTTGATTGACAGATACTGTGAATGAGGATGACGAGTGTAAGAGGTATATAATAAGAACTTACTGGAGATGTAACAAATTGTACATTTATCGAACTGTTATATTGATACCATGGTTATGGTTGGGTTTTATATTTCATAAATTTGTTCTAACATCCCAAGTAATTTTAAAGATTTTAACCTTAGGCAAGGAAAGTTCCTTGTCTGAGATTTTAACATTTAATGAGAAAGATAAGTTTGTAATTGTTATCGAAACGTTTAAATTTACATAAAATATAAATTAAAAATACATGATTTAAACCTAAAAGTATTTTTATGATGTGTAATAATGGTGAAAGCATTTTCATACATTATTTTTAGTGTGGACGTATTGTAAAGGCGGTATTAAGCTCGGGTCGAGATGATCTCGCGTCGAAATGATCTCGCGTCGAGATGATCTCGCGTCGAAGCGGCGGTGTCGAAGTGGAAGCGTCGAAGTGGCCGCGTCGAAATGAACCGTTCCGTCCTGTATCGATTCCACTAAAAACATTTTCAAATGATTCATCTGGCATTACTTCAATATTGTCCAGTTCTTTAGCAAACGGTACAGCATTAAAATTTAACCGTGATTTACCCTCTTTTAAAAAATGCTAGCATCAAAATGGTCTTCAAGAAGTGCCCAATAACTCTCAGATGTATTAAAACCACATGCTTTGTTCCACAGTTCGAGATATACTCAATTTTTAGGAAATGTTTATTAATAGTACGAATTAATACATCCAGGATACCTATAACTATATTTTTTACAACCAACATTCATCTTTAACATATGATAGTAACAAAATTAGCGAAATAGACAAAAGTCACATATTTTCCTGCAAAGTGAATAAAATTTAAAGCACAGTAAGTCTGTAAGTATGATTGTACGTTACCCGACAATTAGTTGAAGTTTCACGCCTTATTCGAACTTTGAATTATAAAAAAACTTTCACCAGAAGTATTTTGGTTCAGCCACAGATGATCTGGGTTCAGCTAAAACAAACATATATGTATTTTAAGCGATTGCCTCTTCCTTCATATCGCTGCAATAACTTTTTTCCTCACATGAAGCATTTACAAAACCTAATCAGTTTATAGGTACATACCTTATGTTTGTATATTATATGTATGTTCACAATTTCTCTTTCTTTACGTTATGTCCTTAAAGATTAATACAAAATACTTACCTAAATTTGTAGCACCACACTTTTCTAAACCCTGAAAGAAAAATGACAGCCACAGATGACAGTACAATGAGGTCCAAGTAGAGATGGTAAAATTTTTAAGCGGCAAACATAAATCCGACGTTGCAATTGGTTGACCGACCCCTTACCTCACACGTCCTCGGGGTGGCACTCAGTGGCACTCAAACTTTTTGTGTAGCTTGTTCCCGTATGTAGGTTTCACTCCCATGTGTTCTTGTCACACTTACTTACATAACGTACATGATTTTAGGGAACGTGCTAAACATACCCCCGGCCTTGAAGGAATTCACTTTCAAAAGTTAATACAAAAAAATAGGGTATTTTACACAATTTTAACAACACGATAAAATTGAAAAAAAAACGAGGTTTTATATCTAATCGTCAATAGCTAGTTTGCACAATCTCGCAAAGGAACGACGCACTATTTTTCCTCCACTGATTCTAACATCTGTTACACGGGCTATGTTATCAGTAGGGATAGGATTTGTATGCATTTGCATATTTTTCTGCACACAGGTAACATATGCAGAGTTAAATTTTAGATGTTTTGAATACATGTGGACCACATATGTGAATTTGAAAGTGCATATAAATGCATATTTAGGGTTTTGTATATAAATGCATATTTCAACGTTTTTACAGAATTAGTGCATATTTTCGAGCTTTCGTCTATTTTGGATTTAATATATTTCTTACAAAAATCTGAATGTGTTTTATCACACGTTTCTTAATGCTTTCAGTTGTAAAAATCATTTTTAGAAGCATATAGGTAAAATTTCCTTAAATTGCTGAATAGTTTTACGATCCGTAATACTTCTTTTCTTAGTTAATCCTTTTTACCAGTAAACTACAATGGGGTGCCTTATCTTAGTACTTAAGCAGCTTATTGTTATACCAAACTTGTCTCTAATGGTAATGCTTCAATTAAGTACAAGGACACCCTTGTTTTCTTTGTAGTTTATGGTTTTAGTACATCTACAGAAAAAGATAATTATTTATTAATTAATTTAATTATTAATTATATTTTATTTTCACATCAGTTCAATTTGAAATCTTCTACAGTGAAGATGGGTAAAGAAAAACGCCCACGTCTGTGATACTTAAAAATTACGTGGAAGAATTTAGTGTGTTTACTACAGACAGTAAAATATTATATTGCACGGCTTGCAAGGATAAAGTGAATTTCAAAAATGATTTCAAGTAGTTCAGCACGTTAATACCCTTAAGCACCAAACGTTTGTAGCGTTAAAATCGAAAAAGCAACTTTTGTTTCCGAATTGCGTTGATAATTTGAGTAGTGAATCTAAAAATCTGCAGAATTTAATAAAAATTATGTAGTGCGTTAGTGGCCGCAGACATTCCATTCAGCAAACTCAACAACGTCATATTTCGCAGTTTTTGGAAGAAATCTCTAAAATGCCAATGCCCGACGAATCTACGCTTAGAAAAATTATTTGCCAAATTTGTATAGAGAAACCATGAATTCAATAATAAAAACGTCGGTGACAACTACATTGGGTTTCCATCGACGAATCCACAGATAGTGCGGGAAGGTATGTAAAGCTTTATTTAATAAAATTGAAATAAATAAATAAATCAACATTAGTATGTAAAGATGTTTGCGGTCTTCAATTTTTTACCTATTTGCAAATCAGATTCAAAGCGAATTTTAAATTTATTTTTAAAAATATTGACTTTTTGTGTCAGTCCGTTAAATACAAATCGATAAAATATTAATAAACCGTTTATTTTCAGATATGTGGCAAACGTTATAATTGGCATTTTAAATGCTGAACCAAACTCCAAATCCTACCTTCTAAATATGGACACTTTTGAGAGCACCAATCATTCCTCGGTCGCGAAATTATTTAATGACTCCATGTCTATTTTGTGGCCCCAAGGAATACAGTACAATAAAGTACTTCTGTTCGTGACTGATGCGGCACCCTACATGGTCAAAGCTGCTGTAGGATTACAGGTTTTATATGAAAAAATGATTCACTTAACTTGTCTTGCACATGGGATGCATCGCGTGGCAGAAAAAGTAAGGGAAATATATCCAAGTATAAATAATATAATCGCGAATGTAAAAAAAATTGTTTGTAAAGCTCTAATCGCGTACAAATATTTAAGGAAACTGCACCAGACCTGCCACTTCCCCCAGAACCTATACTTACAAGATGGGGTACGTGGCTTTCTGCAGCAGAATATTATGCAATTAATTTTGATGTGATAAAAACATTTGTGAATAAATTAAACAAGACGATGCATTATGCATACAAAGTGCACAAGAGGCGTTTAATCTTAAGGGTGTACGAGAAGAGTTACTGTTTATTTTATGTAATTTTGTTTGTTTGGGTAAAGTAATTAAAAATTAGAAGGTCAAGGAAATTCAATACATGAATCTATTTTAAATATATAAGAATTAGGTACCTCCTTAAATAAGATAAAGGGTACAAAAGCCTCAACAATAAAACAGAAATTTAAATTTGTATTAGATAAAATCCTGGTTTTGGTTTAATAAAAATATAAATAATAAATTATCCGGTAACAGTAACAGTAATATTGTTACTGAATTACAGCTTATACTTTAACGGAATTAAATAATTTAAGTATGCGCCAGTTACGTCATGTGACGTAGAGCGCAGTTTTTCAAAATACAAGGCGATCTTTGCAGACAATAGGCACACAAAATTTGAAAACCTATGTTATTGTTAATTGCAATATTTAAATTTACATTTAATCTAAAATTATTATAATTAATTATAATTTAATTAATAATTAGATTTAAGAATTTTGTTCAAATATGTATTTTTAATAAACATTAGACAAAGAAATGCGTTTATCTAACAATTGTGATTGTAAAAATTATAAGTGCATAACTAAGTCATTTAAGTGCATATATCTGCTATTTGAAAGTGCATATGTGCATGCATATTTTAACGTTTTTAAGTGCATACAAGTCCTATGTCTAGTTATCAGAATCAGGATATACTTTATGAATGCGTCCTAAGCACCAGTTTAAGGGTGGTAAGGTAAAATGGATAGGTCTCGGTAGCTTCAACATAGAGAGTGTCTTCTACACAAAATGTAAAGTTAATTACGTTTAACAGAGTTATGGAAGAAAGGGTGATATATGGTTACCACCTGTATTATAGCCAAAATTGTGTTTAGTTCTACATTACCATTATCCAGAAATTCTGGTTGTGTTCTTTTCATGATAGCTTATCTCACAAGAAGGCTACGGCAGGTGCTGAAGTCCCCTTACGCAATAGTTATTTGTGTCAAAAGAGGAAAGCAACACTGTTTGTCTTACGAATAATTCAAAGTTCAAGGTCATTCTGCTTGTTACCTCTTATGGGTAACTAGAACGAGATACACAAAATGCTGCAATTGCAGTTCTAGGAATACATACAAAATTTGCTTGTGTTAGCACAACTGTCAGATTAGAATAGTAATAAACTAATTATTATTACTATTAAATAAAATATTACAAAATAATTTATTTGATATTTTGGGAAACGTATTTTACTCTTCAGGAATGGTTAATGTATCTTTATTGGTTTCGTATGTATCAGTGTAAACTGAAAAGTCTAGGCAAAAATCAAAACATTTTTCATTACATCAATTCAAGTTCCTCGTCTACGGATTATGAAGGCTAAGAGTAATTACACAATTACTTGTATTAAAACTTGTCTTTATTTTGATCTACTTTATAAGAATTTAAACCGAGCTGATTATATGAGGGCAATTTATATATAATACCCGACACCCATTCCATAATACGACATTGCGTAGTTGTAACTCCACCATTCGGGTCTTGGTCTTGGCATAGGATTAGGATTTGGCGATGGATTAGCAAAGCTTAAGGCAATTAAAATAATCTATAAGTCAACAAATTGAAAATTTTGGATTAAAATAAAACTTCTTACCAAAATACAGCCTTCATTGTTAAATTTAATTTGGTTTGTGCAGTTGAAAAAGCTATTAATTTGTGATAAATTATTCTATTCTTATATCAATAAAACTTAGAATCGAACAAGTTATCTTTCTTGTAATCGATTATTTAATTTACTTTTCATTGAAGTCATTATGGTTACATCTGGCACTTGAAAGTAATGTGCAGACAATAAGTTGTTACGTATTATCGTGCAACAAGTCAAGTGTCTAAGATTATCAGAAATCAGTGAATTTTATTGAATCCTCTCTTAAGTAAGTACAGGTGGTCCAAGTATTTGGATCGAGTAAGCAAAACTTTGTTAATATCGAATCAATCAGTAAAGTTAATTCCTAAAGAATTGGTTACCTACTGTAATGCTAAATATGTGTGTAGTGCTGCATTGCAGTTAGTCCAGAAATGTGCGTGTGTTGCGTGTGCAGATAGTAGTGTCACAAGTATAGCGTAGTGCTGAATATTTACGAATATTTGTGTCAAGTGTGGAAGATATGTTTGTCT
>JARFJB010000830.1:22500-45000 GCA_036346205.1 Vesta saturnalis
ACCTACACTACATTTATAGAATTGTTTTAGATCTGTACGAATCGAATCAAACTAAAAATGAAAGCTGTATTTTTGGTAAGAAATTATGTAATCTAAAAATTCCTTAACGTTGTTAAATTTTAGATTGTGGTTGTAATGGCTCTTTTGCCGTAAGTTTTGCTAATCCATCACCTAACCCTAACCCAATGCCAAGACCAAGACCACAATGGTGGGGTTACAATTATGGAATGCCATACTATGGAGTAGGTATGGGATACTACTTTTAAATGAGATCCATTTTCTTGCTACTCGAAAATTTTAATAATATCTAATAAAAAAGTAATTCATAATAAAGGATAAACTTTAAATGGAATAGTTTTAATTGTCCTGCCTTTTTTAATTTAAAATATTTTTACTATTGCTAAATGTCAAAAGCGGTTTCAGTTAATTTATTGGTTACTCACAGCGTATTAAAATATTTCTAGTAAAGCGCTTAACTTAGGCTTTGGTTTTGTTACCACTAATATTTTTAAACCAAAGAAGTAAAAATTTTTAAAAGGATACATTCACTAAAAAAAGAACTTTTCAATAATTGCAGTATGTGACCATCATAACCGTAATATAGATGTGATGTAGACACAATTCACACACAACACGAACAATTTGTCTGTATCATAGACTCAGATGTGTAGCGTTCTCGTCTACAAAACAAATTTCTGGTACCCTCTTTTGAGGCCCTTTCAGGTTGGTGGTTCAAACGACCTGACTATTTTGTGGATTCAATAACTATTATAACTCTGTTGAATTATACAAGTTTTATTAAGTGCAATAATATAAAGTAAAAGAAATGCTATTTACTAACGAAAATAAACTTAAAATATCCCAGGTAAATAATTAAGATAAGAAATAATGAAAAATAAAATTAATTCTGGTAGACACTACGTTTCGGCACGCCACTGTCAGTTTTACTGTCTCTGGACAGAACTTTAAAATACGGATTAACGAAATGTGAAATTTTCTTATAAATGTAATTGAAAAATTGTTAATTAGGACGGTAGCGGCCGGTTGTGTCTCACGGTTCTGGTGAGATGTGAAACAAGGGTACACACGTGGATACACCAGGTGAGTATATTCAGTATTATTTTAGTTCTAAAATGTGGTTATGAAACCTGCCATGTGGGTTTGGAATGTTAACTTGTAAGATGAGTATTTTTACTTAAGGGGTTGATAGTTAAGGATGTCTAGGTGTGCTATAGATCGATGGTATGTATAGAGAGGTGTGGGAGACGATAGATAGTGTGAATAAATTCTTGGTGATGCTTTTGATGTTGATGGAAAGGGGTGAATAATTCGATAAGGGAGAGATGTGAGAATGTGTGTTTAGGGTAGAGAAGTCGAGATAGGGTATATTGTATGGGAATTAATACGAGGGAACTCGTTTTCGGAGCCAAAGCTACAGACCACTTTCCAGGAGGATAATTAGTCGTTTAGGGTAGGTGGTTCGCAGGGAAGTAGCTACCTACGGTGAAATAGCTTCGTCGAGTGTGATAATTCAGAAGACCATTTTGGTGCAAGACAGCCTAAATGCTGGTCTAAGTTGCGTACTGACTTAAAACACGTTTCTCTTTTGTGTAGTATGGTTGTGTTTACTTATAGATGGCACGGGGTAAGGCCTCCGTCAAATTAAGTACAACGTGCCTTAGACACGTTTATGCACCGGACTCGGTGCTAAAAGCAGCCAAGAGAGTTTTGTATAAATGTGCCTGCGACAAGGGTGGTTGTATGTATTTATAGGGGAAATCTAGACAGTGGGAATAGGAATGGAAACTGATAACATTTTTAAATAATGATAATGCAGTTGTGTAAGTAACTAGGAAGTAAGGTTTGATAGGAATTATTTTCTAGGATAGGAAAATTTATAAAGATTCGCAGGATCATTACAGATGTACGTCAGAAAAACGAATTCATAACTCAACAAAAACACATACTTAGCAGTAATTTGAGATCATAAATACATATATAGTGCCTTAATTCAAGTAAATACGTATAATATTTGTCTAAAAGGCCAAATCTACAATGTTGAGCTTCGATATGTTCACCTACTCCTTAATAAAGCTCAAATTTGACATTATTATTGATCATAAAATGCAAAATAAGGAGTTTGTAACCTCGTAATATTAACTTTGTGGTAAAAGGTACGTTAAAATTCGTTTAAATAAGTTGATAGAGTATAATTAAATTCAAGGTACTGAATAAAAAACATTAGGTAAATTTTGTAAAGGTAAAAGCTTCGAAATATTTGCAACCATGCCTAACGTTTGCATCAATAAATAATTTTGCGAAACGTAATCTATAAAACTTTTCCTGTCGCCCTGGTATATTTTATCTACATCAAGAAAAATAACTACTGTACGATCATTACAATTTTAATAAAACTTTTAATTGCTAAACATGTTATTCTAACATAGGAACAATGAACATAGAAAAAAAAACGAATAAAATACATCACGGAAATTAAATACACACTTTAAAGGCGTTGTTGTTACTGCACACTCTCATAAAATTGATTTTTTTATATTTGCTTCTACCATAGAACCTAAATTGATATTAATGATAATTTCTAATTAGATATTTGCTTATGAACTTATAATTTAATATTAATCAAGTTGCTTTGGTATGTGTGAATCCTTGCGATATTGCAGACTCACATTCCATTCATTCGACTGTAATCTCATTATATTTAGAATTTACATCAGTTCTGCATATATGAGGCTTGTATCTCGATAGCTCAATTGGTTAGAGCGTTACTCTCGCAAAGTACATTTCGTAGGTTCAAATCCTACTCCAGGTAAACTTTTTATTTAATAATAATTTCTAATTAGGTATATACTTTTGAACTTATTCGTTCATAACAAAACCTATAATTTAAATTTAATATTAGTCAAATTGCTTTGGTTTGTGTGAATTCTTGCGAAATTTCAGGCTCACATTCCATTAATATAATTAATTTGACTGTAATCTCATTACATTTAGAATTTACATCAGTTCTACATACATTAAAACAATATTTGCATCGTTTGGGGTATCTATAGCTCAGTTGGTAAGAGGGGTGCTCTAGCAAAGTGCATTTCGTAGATTCAAATCACGCTCGAAGTAAACTTTTTACTTATGTATTTAATAAAATCAATAATAATTTCTAATTAAATATTTACTTCTGGACTTATTCGTTCATAATAATTTAAACTGATATTGATTATACTTAAAATATTTTATCCAAACTAACAACATTATGGATTTATTTGTAACACCCTGCATATAAGAATTTTGCCTATCAGTAAATCTGCTAATGTACTGCGTGATTAGATATGATTCTACTTTTAAATGATTACTTTTATTCTTGGAGTTTACGCTAAATTAAAACACAAAACTCTTAAACAACTGTTTTTGACTCATTCGAGTAACTTACCTTACCGGATTAAAAAATTCACCTATACTTGCATGAATTAGTTCAAACCTCTAGGTTGACTTTAGCACAATGTTTACATTGATTTAATAAACTCAAACTGCAATATACAGGGAACATCTACAGCTATAGTCAGCGTCTTTTAGAACAGAACATTATTAGAATTAAGACATTTATTTAAAAATAAACAAAGTGTGGTTATTAAATTCTTCGCCAACAAATGGTCCTTTTCCAATTACCTTATGTTAACCCGTTGATGAAACATATGAGCGCCAGAATAGCAAATGTTTCAATATAATGCGTAATTCACATAGCACCAAATGTTTCAATATAATGCGTAATTCACATAGCACCATGTGTCATTCACAGTATCTATCCAATCTATCAAACAAGACTAAACCATTACAATACCGATTCAATATAACAATAATAGTTCCTTACTCTTAAGAAGTGTCTCAGTTCATGCAATCCTTTTCGTTTGCATCCAACATCATGACGCAAAGCATATATCTAAAAACTGTGGAAAACATTTACATAATTCTTCTGTGCGTAATTCACATAGCACCATGTGTCATTCACAGTACTAATCTTTGCTCTTAAAAGATTTACTTAAAATGTCCACTTTTATTTTCTTTAATCAAGTACTAATAAATTAATTAACTGATTAATTTAATTTGACAGAATTGAGCGGTTACATTTTTCAAAACAAAACGCTTCATATAATCTTACAAAATCATAACAAATTAAGATTATATTAATTCGTTTTCCACCCCTAAAAGCCTACTGAAAAGCACGTAAATTGTTCAATTTGAAAGTTATTCAGTTATTTAGATAAGTTTTATTCGATAATTAATCATTGTTTTTCTCATATCGCTATTATAACACACAAATCCGTACGTTTTGGTAGTATTTCATTTAATAAAACCACCCACCATAGGGCAGGAGAATATACGCCTCTATGGGCTACTCGATCTGCACGAACATAAGCAGATAAACGTCCCGATGAATTTGTTTTTAAAGGCTTTACAATCCATGGTTAATCAGGATATTGAGGAGATAATTCAACAAGACCTTTCATATGTGAGTGCTTTAGTAGTGCGGTCAACATAATTTCTTTAAGAATTTCTTTAAGAATAAGCAGATAAACGTCCCGATGTATTTGTTTTTAAAGGCTTTACAATCCATGGTTATTGAAAACATTGAGGAGATAATTCAACAAGACATTTCATATGTGAGTGCTTTAGTAGTGCTGTCAACATAATTTCTTTAAGAATAAATATTAAAGCCCACTACGAAACGGATTTCGTAGCAGAAAACGGTTTTAGAGACGGGTCATGCCGCTTTGTATTCACTCTGGCCCCACCTGCAGAAATTTAATTAAGGAAAATGTTATGTCTAAAGTTACTCACAGGAGTTAATGTGCCCTTCCTTGCTAAAGTGAGGTAAACTAATACAGGTAAAAAACATAGTTTAATAGTTGTCGAAGGTAAAAACTTTGTGAAGAGCCGAAACTCTGTTCCAATTGTTATAATTAACTATTTGCTAATTAAAAATAGCAGCATTTCTAATAGCCGATTTCATCCGCCACTAACACATTGAAAATTAGTCCCCTCTAGTCGCACTTAAACAGTAAAAAAGTTTTTTTTTACAACACAAACACTCGGTGTCGTCTACTTGCACGGTCGTACAAAAAGGTCGTTTGCTTAAATTCTGCCGACCCCACAGTGTCTACTAGAAAGCGCAACGTAGCTGATTTCCCAGGTCTATTGGTGGGTGGTACCTACAGGTTTACACACAAAATACACTTACACGTCGCCCTAGGCACATACTAATTACAGGGTATTGTCGGAAGGAAAGAGTTCAACTAGACCGGGGTGTACACAATTATTTCCAGACCGTAAAATTACGTAATTAATAGTGAGTGTTAGAAATATCTCACTTAGCATAATTACCCGTTTTGTAATATACTTCTTTTTCGAAGTCCTGAATCCGAGCTTTTTTTGTATCGCTCTTCGCGATTAAAGAAATGTTCCTGTATTAAGCATTATTTAATACCAGGCCACATAAAACGTTTATTTTTGTCTAGCGTGCTCCAGTAAATTAATAATTCCCAAGGTTTAAACACCTTATACACCCGTCCGGTGATAAGAGATTCACCCGGTATTATTTCCTTCTTCCACCACCACCACCACCATTTTCTAGCTACCACTAAGGAAGTCCCAAACGACGCCTATTCCTTCCCGTATAGAGTGCCCAACACAAGAAAATCTACAAATCTCGATTTACCAGATCAGATTTCCCATTTGAAGATAGAACGGTTAATTCAGTTCACAATACCACCCACTTACCCTAATTATGGACAAAAAGTTACAAAAAGAAACATTTTCTTAAACGCTAACGTATCCCATGCCCAGATGGAGACCTTCATCTTCTACGTCCTTATCTCGTTGAACGTATTTCAACAAACAATAAAACATATATCCTTAACATTAAAAATTTAATCATCCTATTGGAGCTACTACTTGTACTGTTAATATTATTTTTCTTGCCCACCGTAAGGAGAGAATAGTCGAGAACCCGAGTGGATTGAAATCCGCTCGGAGTGTCCGTTCCAGAGAGCGTTCGTTTATTTTTTGCTTTAATAGAGTAATTGTAGGTTGGTTTTGATATGTGTATATCTTGGGTTTTTTGTGTTATCCTAAATTAGAGTAAGTGTAAATATTTAGAATTGCACGTTATAGGTCAATATATGTATAAAACCATTTCCTGTTTATTCCCCAATGTGAAACATTAGGTAGCAATCAGTCCTATTTAAAATAACCTACGCCCAACCCTCAACAGCGAGCTATATCCACGGTAAAGCATAGCATAAGCAAGTTTAGCACTTTAGGGGTTTACAACCTCTCACCTGATATTATTAGAATGGAAAATTTAATGTTTTGAGTATAAAGCAAATAAGTTAACCTATTTATTTTGACTTTATGTTTGACAAGTTGCATAATAAGGTCCAGTAGCTTCAACATAGAGGGTTAATTATGTGTACCAGGTTATTGGTTGTTGGCTATTCGGCACCTATAAACTTATTCAAGAGCTATGAGAAGACAAGGGGTGATTTACGGTTACCACCTGTATTATGACCAACATTCTGTTCAGTTCTACATTGCCATTATCCATAAATTCCGGTTGTATTCTATTCACGATAGCTCATCTCACAAGAAGGCAACAACAGGTGCTTAAGTCCCCTTAAGCAACAGTTATTTGTGTCAAAAGAGGAAAGCAACACTTTTTGTCTTACGCATAATTCAAAATTAAAATTCATTCTGTTTGTTACGTTTTATGTGTGACAAGAACGAGATACTTCTACAACTTCAATTCTAGGAATACATACAAAATTTACTTGGGTTAGCATAAGTGTCAGATTAGAATAGTAATAGACTAATGATTATCACTATTAAATCTAATATTGCAAAATAGTTTATTTGAAATGTAACAGTCGTTTTACTTCAGATTAGGATGTTACTCAAGCAAATTTTTTGATGTTTTGGGAAACGTATTTTACTCTTCAGAAATGGCTACTGTATCTTTATTGGTTTCGTATGTATCAGTGTAAACTGAAAAGTCTAGGCAAAAATCAAAACATTTTTCATTACGTCAATTAAAGTTCCTTGTCTACGGATAATGAAGGCTAAGAGTAATTACACAAAACAATGATACTACTTGTATTAAAACTTGTCTTTATTTTAATCTACCTTATAAGAATTTAAACGAAGGTAATAATTTGAAGACAATTTATATATAGTACCCCATACCCATTCCATAATACGTCATTGCATAGGCGTAACCCCACCATTGTGGTCTTGGTCTTGGCATAGGATTAGGATTTGACGATGGATTAGCAGAGCTTAAGGCACAAAGTGCCAATACAAGTGTAATCTACAGAGTCAGGCAAATATGCAAAATGCATATTGCATATGCATTTGCATATTTTACACCTTTTTATTGAATTTTGCATATATTGAAACGTTTAAAAATAAAATGCATATAATTCCTTTTCAAAACTAATTTTATTTCTATTTCAAATATCTCCCTACCTAATGATGTACAAATCAACTACCTGGAATGGTTAGAAAGTACAAGAAAGATTACCTCTAAATGTGTTTGGATTACAGGATTAAATAGGTTCATCAAAATGTCATTTTATGTCGTTGCTTGCACTTACGTACTTCAAAACGGGTAAACTACCAATGCAGGTAGTTCAATTTATATTTGAACTTCAACAGTTTCTGTTGCAAAGTACAAAGTGTTATTCTTGAAAGTTTTATTATTAAGTGTTTTGTATCTATCAACAATGTCGAAAGAAGGCAATGTTTCTGGGTGGATGAAACCGTATTCGGAGTTACATATAGATATGGGAAAAGTGATTTCTCTGCATGCAGTAAAATTGTAAGTACCTAACCTACGTAATTCTTTAAAAACATTAATTTTGAGGCCCTAGATAAAAAGACTTGAGATTTTTTATATTTTTAAATATTTTGTAAATATTTGAAGTCATTTGACATATTTATTCTAAGATTTTCTGTTAAATTTTAATGTGAAATATTTTGGAACTTTTCGAGTCTTTTTAAACACATCTTCTGACGTTAGGTAATTTTGTGATTGGGAAAGTTTTCAATATCCCTGAATTAAAATACGGTAATTTTATATACTTAAAAGATTTTTTGCAGATAACATGTGATAAAAATTTCAAATAGTTCAGCATTGCAAAACTGCTTTACACATGGCTAACAAAAATAAATTAAAATCAGGAGAGAAGAAACAGAGTCCATATCCATATGTTTTCAATCCACTAATCAAAAATCAAATGAACAAGCGATATTCAATAATGTTGTTTGTGTGTGTTGTTTGTGAGTGTTGTTTATGTGTGTGTGCGTGTGAGTGTGCTGTGTGTGTGTGTGTGTGTGTGTGTGTGTGTGTGTGTGTGTGTGTGTGTGTGTGTGTGTGTGTGTGTGTCTGTGTGTGTGTCTCTGTGTGTGTGTGTGTGTGGTTGAATACTTGCGTGTGTGTGTGTGTGTGTGTGTGTGTGTGTGTGTGTGTGTGTGTGTGTGTGTGTGTGTGTGTGTGTGTGTGTGTGTGTGTGTGTGTATGTAGAAGAGAAGAGTAAGAGAGAGAGTCTGAGAGAGAGAGAGAGAGTCAGAGAGAGAGAGAGAGAGCAGCGTCTGTGTGTGTGTGTGTGTGTGTGTGTGTGTGTGTGTGTGTGCGTGCATGTGCGTGTGGTGCGCGTGCGCGTGTGCGTGTGCGTGTGCGTGTGTGCGTGGCGTGTGCGTGTGCGTGTGCGTATGCGTGTGCGTGTGCGTGTGCGTGTGCGTGTGCGCGTGGGTGTGCGTGAGCGTGTGCGTGTGCGTATGCGTCTGCGTGTGCGTGGGCGTAATGCGTGTTCGTGTGCTTGTACAAGTACGTTGTCGTGTGCAGGAACCTGTATGCGTGTGTGTGTGTGTGTGTGTGTGTGTGTGTGTGTGTGTGTGTGTGTGTGTGTGTGTGTGCTGTGAATACTTGAGTGTGTGTGTATGTGTGAGAGAGTGTGTGTGTATGTGTATGTGAGAAAGAGAGAGAGAGAGAGAGAGAGAGCGTCTGTGTGGTGTGACTGTGTGTGTAGTGTTTGTGTGTGTGTGTGTGTTCGTGCATGTGCGTGTGCGTGTGCGTGTGCGTGTGCGTATGCGTGTGCGTGTGTGCGTGTGCTTGTGCGTGTGTCGTGTGCGTGTGCGTGTGCGTGTGCGTGTGCGTGTACGTGCGTGTGCGTGCGCGTGCGCGTGCGCGTGCTTGTGCGTGTGTAGTGTGTGTGCGTGTGCGTATGCGTGTGGGTGTGCGTGTGCGTGTGTTATGTGTGCGGGCGTGCATGTGCGTGCGCGCGTGCGTGCGTGCGTGCGTGAGTGAGTGCGTACGTGCGTGCGTGCATGCGTGTGTGTGTGTGAGCGTAATTGGTATACAATATATTGCACTGGGATAAATAATTTAAATATTTATTAAAATATAATATAATAATAATACTTTGTTTATTGATGCACCGGACTAGCTCGTATCTCAATTAGGGATAGAGTTCTGATTTAAAGGGAAATTATTTCTGGTTCGATATTATGTGAATTCCACTTTATATAAAAAATTCTGTATGTTAAATGTATCTTAACAAAATTTATACTATAACGCATGCGTTATGAATTTAATGAACTCAATTGCTAAAAATGTCAAATTTGTTAAATAATGACTTGTTGAAATTATAATTATATTTGGATAATTGAAATATAAAGTTTGAAATAAACTAAGTTTCTATTTGTTTTGCAGGTGTTTAAACAACTATTACATAAATATTTACACCTATACATGAACAAATAATAAGTGCAGGAAATCACAAATAAAGTCACAATAAACAGGGTTATGATCAAAAATTAGCTCACATGTGCAAAGTCCTATCTGCAAACGGATATCTTCATACAGCTGGTTCCATTTGTACATGCAAGCACCTTCCCAGGTGATCGAAATTCTTAATACACGAAGTTCGCTGCTACAATTCACCAAATAGCTTCACAGGCCCTCGGGTTGATGGTCACTTTGTATCGGTAAACGCTTTTATTTTAAGCTTTACGGTTTCACCCAACCACAAATTTTTATCGATAATGATATTATTTAAATGTATTAAGAATTTTCAACTTTGTCGGTTTAAATAATGTTTTATGATTGTATAGACTTTAAATTAATATCACTTTCTTTTAGGCTGATTCAAACATTGATTATTTAAAATGTCGCAGCAGAATAAAAATCAATTTGAAGAAAAATGATTACAATTTTATTTTGGAAAAACGTAACCAGCATTTAAATCAACAAACGAAATTTTAAAATTGTTAAACATTAATCGTCACAAATAAGAAATTTAAATCGCACTAAACTTTACGAATATGAACAGGTATCGGTAACCTAACTTTATTTTTAAACAAATGTAGGTTTAAAAACAATTGTTCTAGAGCTTCTCGCCTCTCCCTAACTTTGTATTTAATTTTCCCGATAATTATTGTGGTTAACTAACTTACTTGTTTTGCACAAAACACTACACTTTTTAAACTTTGCAAACAATTGGAAAAATATAGAGAGATTATGCTCAAAAACAATTCCTTTTATACCCTTTTGGTTGTTACCACATTTTCAATTTTTTTTAGAAATTTGAATAATGTAACTATGTCTATGATTGGTCAGAATAATTTTGAAAATTTAACTAAATTAGAAATTATGCGATAACTTTCTTATAAAGCTATGGATTTAAATTTTGATAACAGAAATGAAATCTGTTTTAAAATCTGCATAAATCGATATCCAACTTGATATAGTTCTCTTAAATATTCTACCAAATGACTTATTCTAACTTAAAATTGATTATATCTAAATAATCTTACAACCTACACTTAAATTAACTACATACATGTAATCCTGATGAAAATTTGTATTGGAAAACATTCATTAAATGTTCAAAATCTTAAATTTAAAGGAAAATTATATTTACCAAAGTAAATCTGTATTCTCACCCATTTCACAAAATTTGCGTTCGAATGCATTGTACATGTTAAATTTCTGTGTGAAAATGAGGAAAACCTCCTATTAATCACTTTAACAACACATTTTAAGCCTAACTTAATCTAAAAACTATAAATTTGTAAAAAAATATTCAATTTATCACATAACCTAACTTTTTCTAAATATACAAAATGTTATCCATACAACTTAAGTAAAAACTGTCTTTATTATATTCATAGTTCATCTTGCTTGTATTGTCTAAATTTAAGTCACTTTAAAAATCATGTTTAACACACTTTTTCAAAATTCTAACATAAAAATGTATTTGCATGTAAATATCTTTCTGTAAAATTGTTCTATACACTGTTCTTCATATTTATTATGCACCACTTTGTTGTTACACATCCGCTTCCATATATAATGTGAGTAATGATCAAATTATGTTCGTATAATAACCCTTTCTTAAATTTTACCATATTTCCTGCATTTAACTTACTAATAAACATGTCCCTAATATAAACCTAACTCTACAGTATATGTTAAACACCTGTAAAACATCCAAATGCCAAAATACTTTTAAAGAACTGAAATTTAATGACGCAAAACTAAGTACTGAATCGAACTTACAGAAATAACTTTGTGTAACATTCCTGACATTCTTTTAAGTAGCACAATGCTTTTTATGATTGAACCAAAATGTATAAATTTTATTAAGACTGTTTTAACCAAAACAAATCCACTTTCTTGCCATCGTAAATCAAATTACATCAACTAACTGCATCGTAAACATATCATGCTTGATTTCTACCTTTTTTAAAGAAATTACTAGTTTAAACTCTCCAATCCCTGTCTTACTCTTATCTAATCATCTCAATATATATATATATATATATATATATATATATATATATATATATATATATATATATATATATATGTATGTTGTGTGTGTGTGTGTGTGTGTGTGTGTGTGTGTGTGTGTGTGTGTGTGTGTGTGTGTGTGTGTGTGTGTGTGTGTGTGGTGCGTGCGTGCGTGCGTGCGTGCGTGCGTGCGTGCGTGCGTGCGTGCGTGCGTGCGTGCGTGCGTGCGTGCGTGCGTCGTGCGTGCGTGCGTGCGTGCGTGCGTGCGTGCGTGCGTGCGTGCGTGCGTGCGTGCGTGCGTGCGTGCGTGCGTGCGTGCGTGCGTGCGTGCGTGCGTGCGTGCGTGCGTGCGTGCGTGCGTGCGTGCGTGCGTGCGTGCGTGCGTGCGTGCGTGCGTGCGTGCGTGCGTGCGTGCGTCGTGCGCGCGGTGCGTGCGTGCGTGCGTGCGTGCGTGCGTGCGTGCGTGCGTGCGTGCGTGCGTGCGTGCGTGCGTGCGTGCGTGCGTGCGTGCGTGCGTGCGTGCGTGCGTGCGTGCGTGCGTGCGTGCGTGCGTGCGTGCGTGCGTGCGTGCGTGCGTGCGTGCGTGCGTCGTGCGTGCGTGCGTGCGTGCGTGCGTGCGTGCGTGCGTGCGTGCGTGCGTGCGTGCGTGCGTGCTGCGTGCGTGCGTGCGTGCGTGCGTGCGTGCGTGCTTGCGTGCGTGCGTGCGTGCGTGCGTGCGTGTGTGCGTGCGTGCGTGCGTGCGTGCGTGCGTGCGTGCGTGCGTGTGTGTGTGTGTTTTACCTGATATTGCTAACAAAAATGTCGATAAAGGTTTTAAAATGTATTATTACCCTTATAGGATGACGTCATAAGATCAGCTCTACAAAAAGTTGGTACGTACGCATTCATGGGTTTTAAACTTGTAGTTATTGTTAATTCGCGTATAATAATAATAAAACCATTAAAACCTTCTGCCTTTTATTTCCATTATATCAGTTTGATATTCTTAAGAACATGTTAATTTAATTTAACTCTATGTTGTATATAAGTAATTATTACTTTCCAGCCTTTTTAAAGGGTCTTTATAACAGTTAACGAACATGTTTCTATGAAACAATTTTTGTGTGTATGTAATTGAACATGCAAATAAATCAGACATAATTTTCCAAATGTATAGGTGGTGCCTGTTTAGAAAGAGAGAATCTACCTATACATAAAGCATCATTGCATTAGGGTAGAAATTATTTATTATTTCACATCATATTTAATTAGATTTTAATGTATTCAGTTTTGAACTGTAATCTGATTTCCGCAAACTGTAAGACATAATTTCGGTTGATTGATTGAGATGGATCTGGTTGATTTGAGCGAACATGATTTGTTTGAGATTGATTAATTAATTAATTGATTTGTGTGTGTGTGAAAGAAAGAGCATAAAGAGAGAGAGAGGGAGAGAGAGAAACAAGATAGAGCAAGAAAGAGAGGTGTGCATTATCAACTTCTATTGTGGAAAACGTTCATTAGTCTATACGCCACTAGATGGCTCTAAAATCAATTTTTACTCAAAGGGGTCTTACAAGGCTAGGGACACCTTATTAGAATACAATTTTTTTATGACGGGGCGAAGGCCTACAGCTGTAAGGTTAAGTTAGAGCCCTCATACAATTGCATCAAGGGGGCCACGATAGGGGCTAAGCTCTACACTTGTCTTATATGGTTAGGGTTCCCATACCATCTCCAGCCAGGGGACAAAGGCCTGAGAACAAGTTGTGAAGCCTTACACGTGTCTTACAAGAACCCCCTTATTAGAAATACAACGTATAAATGAATTTCTCGTACAGGTAAAGGATCATCCGAACGTACCCAGTAGCAGATGATCATTTTAAAAAACAATAGGATCAGTAATTTTAATCATAATATCTTATTAGGGAAATTATTCAATTTCCAACATTGTATGCATGTGCGTTTGCCTAACCTCCAGGGGTACTGCTATTAATACAACCAAAAGGACTTTAATTAAACGTGGGGGCCATAAAATAGGGGTAAAAAACACGTCCTACACGTGGACGAGTAAACAACAAAAAATAATTAGGGATGAAAAAATCCTCCGAAAAGAAACCATAGGGGTGGAAAAACGCGTCCCCCACGTGGGCGTATAAAAAAGTGAAAGGTGGGTTTTCCCCAGAAAATCCAAGATGGCGGTCAAAGGTGCCGGACTACTACTTGTGTGTGTGTGTGTGTGTTTGTGCGTGAGTGCGCGTGTGTGTGTCTGTGCGTGTATGTGTTCAAGTAAGGTTGTGTGTATGAAAGTTCCGATTTACTGAGAAACGTTTTATTTTGAGACAAAAATTACATTTTCTACAACGGTTACATTAATCGGCAAAAAAATCGATTACTCAACATCATGATGTCATTGCGGAGAAGCCTCTTCACGGTGAACGGGCTACCATTCGGGTTACTGGGTCTGGTCGTGGGATTATTGGTCTTTGGTTTGTTACGAGCGAATATGAGCATACTGTTACTATTAACGAAGGGTGATACAGACATACAACTGTTATAGGAGATTTGAATAACTTTTGTAGCTCGCAAAATTTTGAAATATGTAAGCAACTGCTTCAACAGAATGTCGTAACGAACCATACAATGGAGCAATCCATACAATTCGTTCGTGAAAATTTTGGTAACAATAATTTCTCGTCAAACAGATTTCGACTATCCTCCACATTCAACAGATTTAACGGCTACCTTTAGGGTATGATGAGGGATCCAATATTTCGTTCACAAAAGTCGTCAATGGTACTACAGAAATACGACAATGAATAGTAATTTATTTCACCGTTACAGCAACCACTATCTATGTTTAATGATTTGCAGAATGCTTAGAAATCTTCCATGCGTCACCATGGTGCGCATTGTCAGCGTATGTAATGTATAAGTAAACAAATAAATATAATTTTTATAACCTGTACTATTTATTTTCGTGTTTAATCTATTCAGATCCAACTATTTATCGTTACTAACTACAATGAAATAGTATTTAGCAATAGAAATACATGCACCTAAAGGTTAAATCGGGCGTTTTCGTATTTTGTAAGTTTATTAACAACTTAATTCATATTTAAGTCGTTCTTACTAAAGAGGGCAACGGTAATTATTGCCCAAACACATAAATTCTTTAAAAATTATTTGAAATATATGATTTAAAAATCATAAAAGGATAAATATGTGTAATTACCGTTACAATTAAATTTTAGCTAGTGTTTCCCCTGGTCTAACAATATACACAATAAGAATTTCAGCACATAGGTTAACTAGTGTGTGAGTTTTCGAGTGCCGTACTACCGTAAGGAATCATCAAATGTATTGCTGTTATACAACCGTAAAAAATTTATGAAGAAAATGTCTGTTTCCAAAGTTATCTTACAAAACCATATTACATACATTATAAAAAAAATATAAAAAAAATATAGCAGACCAGTTTTCTATTTATCGATTTATCAAACGCCCTAGAGCTTTTAGAAAATTATTTTACAAAATATTTAAATAATTCATTAACAATCACACTAAATAAGTTAACGGTACTAACAAAATTATCTATATATTTACAACAACAAATTAAGCAATCCATTACATTATCAAGCTTAAGGAAGATAACCGTCTCTAATAAAGTATTAATGAGTTGGCGGATGTATAAATATCTGGAACCTACACCTACATTTATAGAATTCTTTTAGATCTGTACGAATCGAATCAAGTGAAAAATGAAAGCTGTATTTTTGGTAAGAAATTATGTAACCTAAAAATACCTTAACGTTTTTTTTTAGATTGTGGTTGTAATGGCTCTTTTTGCCGTAAGTTTTGCTAATCCATCACCTAACCCTAACCCAATGCCAAGACCAAAACCACAATGGTTGGGTTACAATTATGGAATGCCATACTATGGAGTAGGTATGGGATATTACTTTTAAATGAGATCCATTTTCTTACTACTCGAAAGTTTTAATAATATCTAATAAAAAAGTAATTCATAATAAAAGTTAAACTTTAAATGGAATAGTTTTAATTGCCCTGCTTTTTTTTTAATTTATAAACATTTTTTACTATTGCTAGAAATATCAAAGCAGTTTCTGTTAATTTAATGCTTACTGCACAGCGTATTAAAATATTTCTAGTAAAGCGCTTAACTTAGCTTTTGGTCTTGTTACCACTAATATTTTTAAGTCAAAGAAGCAAAGTAAATGTAAATGGTTGAAAAAATTTTACATCTACGATGTATAGTTTCCCAGATACAGTAACTCGCATTCTTAGTTGGCCACCTCGTACACATAAATTGGAATTTTTTTAATCGCTTCAACCCTAGAGTCTAAACTGATAATAATAATAATTTCTAATTAGATATTTATGTTTGAACTTATTGGTTCATAACAAAACTAAGTAATTCGATTGCAGTCTTATTATATTTAGAATTTGCATCAATCCTACATACATAAAGACAAAATTTACATCGACTGGGGCTTGTATCTCAATAGCTCAGTTGGTTGGAGCACTACTCTAGCAAAGTACAATTCATAGGTTCAAATCCTACTCAAGGTAAACTTTTTATGTATGTATTTAATAAAATTAGTAATAATTTCTAATTAGATATTTACTTTTGAACTTATTCGTTCATAACAAAACCTATAATATAATATTAGTCAAGTTGCTTTGGTAAGTGCGAATCCTTGCGATATTGCAGGCTCACATTCCATTAATATAAGTAATTTGACTGTAATCTCACTATATTTAGAATTTACATCAGTTCTACATACATCAAGACAACATTTACATCGTTTGGGGTTTGCATCTCGATAGCTCAATTGGTTAGAGCGGTACTCTAGCAAAGTACATTTCGTAGGTCCAAATCCTGCTCGAGGTATTTAATAAAATTAATAACAATTTCTAATTAGATATTTACTTTTGGGCATATTCGTTCATAACAATAATTTAAACTGATATTGGTTCTACTTAAAATAATTTGTCCAAACTAACAAAATTATGGATTTATTTGCAACACCCTGTATATAAGAATTTAGTCCATCAGTAAATCTGCTAAAGTATTGCGTTATTAAATGTGATTCTACTTTCAAATGATTACTTTTATTCCTGGAGATTACGCTAAATTAAAACACAAAACTCTTAAACAACTGTTTTTGACACATTCACATAACTTACCTCACCAATATTTGCATTAATAAGTTCAAACCCCTAATAAGTTGATTCAATAAACTCAAGCTATAAAGGAAACATCTATAAAGAGGTATAGTCATTAAACTCTTCGCCAGCTAATGAAACCTCTTATCTGGTCATGATCTAATTACCTTATGTTAACCTATTGATGAAATATATGGGCGACAGAATATCAAATGTTTCAATATAATAAAACCTATCCAATCTATCAAAGAGGACTAAACCATTCCAATATTCATTCACTATGACAATATTCAATAAACAGTTCCTTACTCTCAAGAAGTGTCTCAGTTCACGAAATCCTACTTGCTTTAATGAAATATCATGATACACCGCATATATCTAAAAAGTGTGTGAAACATTTACATAATTCTTCTGTACATAATTCACATAACACCATGTGTCATTCACAGTACTAATGTTTGCTCTTAAAAGATGTATTTAAAATGTCCACCTTTATTTTCTTTAATCAAGTATTAACTAAGATGTCCAATTTTTTACATTTGACAAAATTGGGCGGTTAAATTTTATTCTCTTCAGGTAACTTATATTCGCTAATTGATTGGTTTTCTCATAACGCACGTTTAAGTAGTATTTCGTTAAATAAAACCACCCACCATAGGATAGGGGAATGCACGCCTCTTAATCGCCACTTAATCTGCACCAACATAAGCAGATAAACGCCCCGATGAGGGTCTTTTTTAGTTAACTCATCGTTCGCGTATTTATGCTAGCCTTCTACGCCATGATTCCTTTTTCATACATGCCACGCCGTAAGTTTTTCATCTTGAATAAGATGGAGCTGGCCTTATACTTACTATTTTGCTTTTTTCGAGGGCATCGCAACGAAACTGAACCGAAGTCACATCTACTTTTGTTACACGTTTGAGGTCCTAAGTTTAATGATAGATGAAAAGTGTTTACATATTTCTGAAGTACGCATTTTCGCCACGATTTGCTGCTTGATGTTAAGATATTCAACAGGCCATTTCATAAGAAGACGTTAGTAGTGTTACAATACAATTGTTTTAAGAGTAAACATTAAAGCCCACTACGAAACAGATTTCGTAGACGAAAACGTTTTTAGAGTTGGGTCATATCGCTTTGTATTTACTATGGCTACACTTGCAGAACTTTAATTTAGGAAAATGTTATGACTAAAGTTACTCACTTAATGTGTTCTTCCTTCCTAAATTGAGGCAAACTAATACAGGTAAAATACACAGATTAATAATTGACGTTAATAACCTTGGAAAGAGGTGAAGCTCTTTTCTAATTTTTTTAATTAATTATTTGCTAATTAATCACAGTATCATTTCGAATAACCGATTTTATCCTTTCCGACGTAGATACGAAAACGTTGAAACTTAATCCCCTCTAGTCGCACCACCAGACAATAAGTAAGTATTTTTACACATACGCAACTACCTATACAGAACTTAACGAGAAGAGATTAATACTCGATGTCGTTGTATACTTACACCGTCCGACCGACAAAAGGGTTGTTTGCCTAAATTCTGACGACCACACAGAGTCTACTAGAAAGAGCAACGAAGCTGACTTCCCAGGTCTACTAGTGGATGCTACCTGCAAGTTTTCACACAAAACACTAGGCGCCAAACTAAGTGCAGGGCGTTGTCGGAAGGAAAGGGTTCAACTAGACTAGGGTGTACACTATTATTTTCAGACCGTAAAAATTACGTAAGTAAGAGTAAGTATTAAAAATATCTCACTTGGCATAATTTCCCGTTTTGAAATCTACTTCGTTTCCTGAATCCGAGCCCTTCCTGTATCGCAATTCTCCATTAAAGAAATGTTCCAGTATTAAGCATTCTATCAGGCTACATAAAACGCTTATTTTTATCCAGCGCGCCTGAATAAAAATATAATCCAGTTAATTAATAATTCCCGAAGGTTTAAACACCCTATACACCCGTTCCGTGGTAAGAGATTCAACCGGTATTATTCCCTTTTCCCACCACAACCACCATTTTCTAGCTACCACTAAGGCAGCCCCAAGCAACGCCTATTCGTTCCCGTATAGACCGCCCAATACAAAACCACCCACAAATCTCGATTTACCACATCACGTTTGTCATTTGGCAAAAAACAGTTAATTCAGTTCACAAGACCGCCCGCTTGCCCGAATTACCGATAGAAAGTTAAAAAAAGGAAATTACTAAAAAATCGAATTAGAACATCATCCTTTTGATTAAATAAGTCACGTAAGAAATGTTATCAAACTACGTTAAAACTGTTATCAAATTAGTTAAGTATGAAACTATTGAAACACCAGCAGACCTTCAAACGAACGATAAGACGTATATTCTTAACATTAAAAATTTAATCCTTTTATTGTAGTTACTATTTGTACCGTTAATATTATTCTTCTCGGCCACCGTAACGAGAGAATAGTCGAGAACTCGAGTGGGTTGAAAGCCGCTCGGAGTGCCCCTTCCAGGGAGCGTTCGTCTATTTTTTGTTTTAATAGAGTAATTGCATGTAGGTTTTGATTAAAGTGTATATCTTGGATTTTTTGTGTTATCTTCGATTACAATAAGTGTAAATAATTAGTATTGTTAAGTTATAAGATAATATATGTATAAAACCTTTTCCTATCTATTCCTCAGTGTGAAACCTCAGGTAGCAATCAGCCCTATTTAAAAGAACTCACGCCCAACCTTCAATTGCGAGCTATATCCACGGTAAAGCATAGAATAAGCAAGTGTAGCCCGTTATGGTTTACAACCTCTCAGTTGACATTATTAGAATGGAAAATTTGTTTTGTGTATAAAGCAAATAAGTTAACCTATTTATTTTGACTTGATTTTTGACAAGTTGCATTGGACGTTTCAATTTCAAGAAAACGTAACGTTAATTATGTGTACCAGGTTATTGGTAGTTGGCCATTCGGCATCTATAAAACTATTCAATAGTTATGAGAAGACAAGGGTGATTACGGTTACCACCTGTATTATGACCAAAATTGTGTTCAGTTCTACATTGCCATTATCCAGAAATCCCGGTGGTATTCCTTTCATGATAGCTCATCTCACAAGAAGGCAACGACAGGTGCTGTAGACCCCTTACGCAACAGTTATGTGTGTCAAAAGAGGAAAGTAACACTTTTTGTATTACGTATAATTCAAAATTCAAGTTCATTCTGTTTGTTACGTTTCATGCGTAATAAAAAAGAGATACTTAAAATACTACCACTTCAATTCTAGGAATACCTACAAAACTTGCTTGGGTCAGCACAAGTGTCAGATTAGTATAGTAATGGACTAATATTATTTCTATTAAATCAAATATTGCATGATAATTCATTTGAAATGTAACTGCCGTTTTACTTCAGATCAGGATGTTACTCTAGGCAAATTTTTGATATTTTAGGAAACGTATTTTACTCTTCAGGAATGGCTACTGTATCTTTATTGGTTTCGTATGTATCAGTGTAAACTAAAACGTCTAGGCAAAAATCTAAACATTTTTCATTACAACATTCAGGTTCCTCGTCTACGGATTATGAAGGCTAAGAGTAATTACACAAAAAAAATCATACTACTTGTATTAAAACTTGGCTTTATTTGAATCAACCTTATAAGAATTTAAACCAAGCTAATAATTTGAAGACAATTTATATATAGTACCCCATACCCATTCCATAATACGGCATTGCATAGTCGTAACCCCACCATTGTGGTCTTGGTCTTGGCATAGGATTAGGTTTTGGCGATGGATTCGCAAAGCTTAAGGCACAAAGTGCCAATACAAGTGTAATCTATAAGTCAACAATAAATTAAAAAAATTTGGATTAATCGAAGGAAAAACTTCTTACCAAAAATACAGCCTTCATTGTTAAACTTAATTTGGTTTGTGCAGTTGAAAGAAGCTACTACGCGGTTCTGTGTAAAAATTTCTATATTTATACTACTCTTAGATCATTAAAACTTGACGACTATTCGATAAACAAGTTATCTTTCTTGTAATCGATTATTTAATTTACTTTTTCATTGGTCTTATAGTTACATTGGCACTTGAAAAATGGAGTGAATAAGTTGTATAATTTAAAAACATAGTGAATTTGTAATTGAATCCTTTTAGTAATATACAGCGTGGTCCTAAGTATTTGATCGATAAGAAAAACTTTGTTAATATCGAATTCTCAGAAAAGTTAATTCCAGATAAAAATTGGTGCATCACGTAAATCTAAATATGTACTAGACAGACTCTACCAGTGGCGTACCGATTAGTGGTAAATGACTGATAATTGAAACTTTAGCAATAAAATGCAGGATATTGAAAAAGTCTTGATCTTATACCATAGTGAGCAATGTTTTCTAATACATTATTTGCTCAACACTACATGTTGATAAAGAAAGACAAAATATTAATTTTAAACTGTTATCGCTACCCGCTATTATATTATAATATGAATATTTAATACAAAAAACGGTAAACCTCACGTGGCCAAACGCTCACCCTTTAAAATGTTTCAATCTCATTGTAATCTTACTTTCTCCACTCTCAAGTTACGACAAAGGAAATTTTAAGAACTGACCATTTAGTATTGGTTGAGTTCACTGACCTTGTACCGGCATGCGATCCGACAAAAGCATGTGAACGTTCTTTACTCTGGCCACCCTAATCAAAAAATGTGTGAAGGCCTATGGATGCATACATTGGTTCTACTTCTAATTCATCCACAGTAGTACGTAAAACATTTTCAGGAATTTCTCTTGCACATCAAACTACATCTTATTCAATTTCATCCAGGTTTGCAAAAGGTATATTTTTACACACGATTTGCCACATAAGAAAAAATTCAGGAGTGTCATGTCGTCCATCATGTGTTGTGTGTGTGTGTGTGTGTGTGTGTGTGTGTGTGTGTGTGTGTGTGAGTGTGTGTGTGTGTGTGTGTGTGTGTGTGTGTGTGTGTGTGCGTGTGTGGTGTGTTGTGCGCGTGTGTGTGTGTGTGTGTGTGTGGTGTGTGTGTGTGTGTGGGTGGTGTGGTTATATGTGGTGATTATCTCTCAGCGTGTGCGCGTACGTGTCGTCTGTTGTGTGTGTGTGGTGAGTGGTATGCGCGCGCGCGTGTGTGTGTGTGTTTGTTGTGTGTGTGTGTGTGAGTGTGAGGGTGTGTCTATATATGCATGCGAGCGTATGTATAAGTGCGTGCTTGTATGTGTGTGTGTGTGTGTGTGTTTGTGGGTGGGTGGGTAGAAGTCAGTGCGGTGCGTGTGTGTATCTGAACGTATGTGTACGTGTGTGTCTGTTTTGTATTGTGTGCTGTGGTGAGTGGGTATGCGCGTGTTTAATTATGAGTGTGTGTGCGTGTGTGTGTGTGTGCGTGTGTGTGTGTGTGTTTGTGTGTGTGAGTATGTAGTATATATATATATATATATATATATATATATATATATATATTATATATA
>JARFJB010000830.1:47500-50000 GCA_036346205.1 Vesta saturnalis
CATGGGATAATTGATCTTTAATTTGTTGCGGACGAATATGAGCATCCTGTTACCGTTAACGAAGAATGATACAGACACACAACTGTAATACCTTTTATGAGATATTTAAATAACTTTTTCTGCTCGCAAAATTTGGAAATATGTAAATAATGGTTTCAACAGAATGGAGGGACGAACCATACAGTGTAACAATCCATACAATTGTTCGGTGTAGATTTTGGTAACATAAAGTTCCAATAGTTCTCGAACGACTTTGAGTAGTAGTCCTCCAATCAATATCTACGACAATTAATAATGCCTTTTTTTATCATTATAGGGAACCACTCTTTTTGAACATGCTTAATTATTTGTAGAATCCTTATAAAGCTTGTTTGCGTCACAATGTAACGTATTTTGAGCGTATGTAATACAGCAAATAAATTTATAAATTTTATATTCGGTGCTGTTTATTTTGAATACTGCATGCTAACATATACTTTACCGTTACTAATTACAATAAAATAATATTTAACAATACAGATACATGCACCTAAATGTGAAAGCAGGCGTTTTATTTTATAAGTTTATTTAACAACTTAATTTATTTTTAAATCTGCCGTTCTTACTGAAAACGATAACTGTAATTGTTTCCGAAACGCATACTTTTTTTAAAGATTATCTTCAAATACATGATTTGAATATCATAGAAGGATCAGTATTTGTGATTAACGATACAATTAAATTTAAGCTAGTCTTTCGCCTGGTCGAACAATATATACTATAAAGATTTCAGCTCAATAGGTTAACTCGTTTATGAATTTTCGAGTACCGTACTGCTGTAAGAACCACCAATTTTTTTGCTGTTCTACAAACGTTAAGCGAAGTAAAAAAATATATGAAGAAAATATCTGTTTCAAAAGCTATCTTAAAACAATATTACTTATATTATAAACAAGAATGATCAAGGTAAAATACATCTCACATGAAGATAGTAAATTGCTTTTTAAGAGTATAGCAGATCGGTTTTTCTATTTATCGAATTATCAAATGCCTTAGTGCTTTTAGAAAATTAATTTTCAAAATATGCCAATAATTCTTTAGCAATTAAATTAAATAAGTTGATGGTCTAATAAAATTATCTATATATTTACAACAACAAATTAAGCAATCCATTACAATATCGAGCATAAGAAAGATAACCGTCTCTAATAATGTATTAATGAGTTGGAGGATATATAAATATCTGGAACCTACACCTACATTTATAGTATTATTTTAGATCTGTACGAATCGAATCAAGTTAAAAATGAAAGCTGTATTTTTGGTAAGAAATTATGTAACCTAAAAATACCTTAACGTTGTTAAATTTTAGATTGTGGTTGTAATGGCTCTTTTTGCCGTAAGTTTTGCTAATCCATCACCTAACCCTAACCCAATGCCAAGACCAAGACCACAATGGTTGGGTTACAATTATGCAATGCCATACTATGGAGTAGGTATGGGGTATTATTTTTAAATGAGATCCATTTTCTTGCTACTCGAAACTTTTAATAATATCTAATAAAAAAATAATTCATAATAAAAGTTAAACTTTAAATGGAATAGTTTTAATTGCCCTGCCTTTTTTTTAATTTATAAGTATTTTTTACTATTGTTAAAAATGTCAAAGCAGTTTCAGTTAATTTATTGCTTACTGCACAGCGTATTAAAATATTTCTTGTAAAGCGATTAACTTAGCTATTGGCCTTGTTACCACTAATATTTATAAGACAAAGAAGCAAAGTAACTCTTAATGATTAAAGAAAATTTTAAAAGGATACATTATGCTACATAATACGGTAAGTTAATCGCTAGTGATTCAAATTTTCAACGATATCCTGATATACATTATATTAGAATGAATTTAAAATAAATAATTGTGGCACAAGATTATCTACGTATAATTAAATAGAGTAAGCAAAAAAGGAACTTGTCAATAATTGCAGTATGTGATCATTATAACCGTAATATGGATATGATGTAGACACAACTCACACACAACTCGAAAAATTTGTCTCTATCAGAGAGACGTCAGAAAAACGAATTCACAACTCAACGAACACACATACTTGAAGGTTCTATTAGCAGTAACTTGAGATCATAATTATATACACTACAAGTACCTTAATTTATTTAAATACATAGAATATTTGTCTAAAAGGCCACATCTACAATATTGAGCTTAAAAATGCACAGTTACTCCTTAATAAAGCTCAAATTTGATATTATTAATGACCATAAAATGCAAAATAAGGAGTTTGTGAACTCGTAATATTCACTTTTTCCTAAAAGGTACGTTAAAATTCGCTTAAATAAGTTGATAGAGCACAATTAAATTCAAGATACTACATAAAAAACATTAAGTAAATCTTGTAAACGTAAAAGCTTTGTTATGTTTGCAACGATGTCTAATATTTGCATCAATAAATAATTTTGCGAAACGTGATCCACAAAACGTTTCCTATCGCCCTCATATTTTATC
>JARFJB010000830.1:60000-62418 GCA_036346205.1 Vesta saturnalis
ATCCTATTACCGTTAACGAAGTGTGACACAGACATAGAACTGTAATACCTTTTATGAGAGATTGAAATAACTTTTGATGCTCGCAAAATTTAGAAATATGTCACAATGGAATTAACCATTCAGTCGAACAATATACAATTGTTTCTGAAGATTTTGGTAAAATAATATCTTCACATTCCACAGATACAACGCCTACATTTAGTATGATAAGGATCAATATTTCGCTCAGAAAGTCGTAAAGGTACTACAGAGCTACGACAATTAATTGACATATTTTACCATTATACGGAACCACTCTTTTTGAACATGTTTGATGATTTGTAGAACCTTATAAAGCTTGATGCGACACGTGTTGCGTATTTTGGGCATATGTAATATAGCAAGTAAATTAATAAAAGTTTTATATTCGGTGCTGTTTTTGGAATACTGTTTGCTATTTACCGTTACTAATTGTAATTAAAATAATTTTAACAGTATAAATACATGCAAAAATTAAAGCACGTTTTCGTATTTTATTTAACAACAATTTATTTTAAATCTGTCGTTCTTACTGAAGACGATAACTGTAATTGTTACCGAAACGCATACATTTTTTAAATACATGATTTAAATATCATAGAAGGATAAGTATTCGGAATTACCTATACAATTAAATTTAAGTTGTCTTTTGCCTGGTCGACAATATACTATAAAAATTTCAGCTCGTTTATGAGTTTTTTTGTACTGCCGTAAGAACCACCAATTCTTTGCTGTTCTACTAACGTTAAGGGAAGTAAAAAATATGAAGAAAATATCTGTTTCAAAGCTATCTTAAAACAATATTCTTATATTATAAACAAGAATGATCAAGGTAAATACATCTCACATAAAGATAGTAATTTGCTTTTAAAGTATAGCAGATCGGTTTTCTATTTATCAATTATCAAACGCCCTAGTGCTTTTAGAAAATAATTTTCAAAATATTCAATAATTCAAACAATTAAATTAAATAAGTTGATGGTCTAATAAAATTATCTATATATTTACAACAACAAATTAAGCAATCCATTACAATATCGAGCATAAGAAAGATTACCGTCTCTAATAAAGTATTAATGAGTTGGAGGATATATAAATATCTGGAACCTACACCTGCATTTATAGAAGTTTTAGATCTGTACAATCGAATCAAGTTAAAAATGAAAGCTGTATTTTGGTAAATTATGTAATCTAAAATACCTCAACGTTGTTAAATTTTAGATTGTGGTTGTAATGGCTCTTTTGCCGTAAGTTTTGCTAATCCATCACCTAACTAACCCAATGCCCAGAAGACCACAATGGTTTACAATTATGGAATGCCATACTATGGAGGATATGGGATACTACTTTAAATAAGATCCATTTTCTTCTATTGAAAATTTAATAATATCTAATAAAAGTAATTCATAATAAAAGTTAAACGTTACATGGAATAGTTTTATTGTCCTGCATTTTTTTAATTTATAAATATTTTTACTATTCAAATTTAGAACGGTTTCAGTTAATTTATTGTTACTCAGCGTATTAAAATATTTCTAGTAAACGCTTAACTTATTGGTTTTGTTACCACTAATATTTTTAAAAAACAAGTAAAATTTTAAAAGGATACATTCACTAAAAAAGAACTTTTCAATAATTGCAGTGTACCATCATAACCGTTATATAGATTGATGTAGAACAATTCACACACAACACGAACAATTTTATCATAGACTCAGATTGTAGCGTTCTCGTCTACAAAACAAATTTCTGGTACCCTCTTTGAGGCCCTTTCAGGTTTGGTCAAACGACCTGACTATTTTTATTCAATAACTGTTATAACTCAGTTGAATTATACAAGTTTATTAAGTGCAATAATATAAATAAAAAATGCTATTTACTAATGAAAATAAACTTAAAATATCCCAGGTAAATAATTAGATAAAAATAATGAAAAATAAAATTAATTTGGTAGACACTACGTTTCGACCCACTGTCAGTTTTACTGTTCTGGACAGAACTTTAAAATACGGATTAACGAAATGTGAAATTTTCTTATAAATGTAATCAAAAAATGTTAATTAACAGTAGCGGTCGGTTGTTGTCTCACGGTTCTGTGATGCAGGGCCGCCAGGAGCATGCGGCGCCTGTGTCAAAATTTTGATGGCGCCCCATTAATTAAAACATTTGTATCAAAAACTAATATTATAAATATTTTGCATGCCTAGGTGATAAGAGCCCCAACAACTATAGGTTCGGACACTTTAATTTTAATTCTCTAGTAGCATTTTTAAGTAATACGACATGAATAAAAAATAATGAATAATTAATTTGAAATACTATAATTTTTAGGCTTATGTTTAGGGACATTTAAATGACTGTTTTGTTATATTCTTAACGCATTGAAATAAAAACACACAA
>JARFJB010000831.1:0-2500 GCA_036346205.1 Vesta saturnalis
TGAACTTGTAAGATGTCATTCATGAAATTACAATTTTTCGATCCCAAGAAATTGAAAATAAAATTATTGGTCAAATGTAAACGAAGAAGAAGATATAATCTATGCTCAACTTATAACTATATTGATTGATTATTATCTCTACCTAATAACCTTGGTATTTATTACAATTGGGAATTGATTAAAGGGAATGACCGAATTTTGAAAACTGTTATGATAGAAAACTACAACTGCTGTTCTTTCACGCTCGATGATCATAGTGTAGAAGAACTATTCAAGTTAAAGGATATAATAAGCTAATTTCTTGAATCCCACAATTTGGTATGTTTCTATGAAAAGTTCATACAAGTTGTTAACTACCGCCGTTTTCGCGAGAAAGAATTTCATGGTAGTGATGATGACATTGAAGGTGTTATAAAAACTAAGTATAATATTAATTCACATATCACAGTATGCTTAATGGAAATATTGAATTATCACCCTGCTTATCTTATGTATAGCATTTATTAAATAAAGAAATATATTAATGATTTGTTTTGTGATCTCGATTTAAGTATAAATACCATGCTTTATCCATCTAGGTAAACAACGTTAGCTAAGAAGCGAAAGAGTGCGGGTGGTTTAGTGAATACCCTAATCAGTAAACTTCTGGTTGAATTGTCTTTACCTGGTTGTCAGTATTGTCGCCATGGTACACATTTAGAGATACGACTCGCACGCGGTGACCCTGGTATTAATTAATTAAATCGTTGCAGAGATTACCGAGATTTAGAAAGTAGACATAAAGCAGATCAAATTTTAGAATAAAATAAAATATCGAGGCTTAATACTCATTTTGCTTTCGTTCCTTTCGCTCAACCAACGTCGCCTGCAGTCGCTAGGAGGTAATTTCCGATGCTAGCTTTTAGCTGCTAATGCCCGACGGACTTTCTCGTATTCTGTTGGTAGCTTCACCAGCACAAGGGGGATTGGGCATCCTTGCCGCTTCCTCCTGAAACAAAAAGGAGCATGAATATTACGTTGGAGTGACTATGAACTGACGTCGCCTTCCGAAATTTCTACTGGCATGTCACGTAGAACAACCTTAAACGGGCGTTCGTTCGTTGTCTGATAAGTATGGTACGGAGTATCAGATTTATCTATACACCTCATTAGCTTATCTCGATCCTGTGATGAGGTAGACAGGATCCGGATTCCCTCGTGGATCAACGTGGCGCCCATGAAGGCGATCCTTTTTCTATCCAGTTCTAGGGAGTAAGCGACCCAATTCTCGTTTTGACGAAGGATTACCGGCGTCAACTGGTGCATGGCTGCTAGGCTGCCCGTAAACTCCTCTTGCAGCGGAAACACATTGTCGTTCGGGGGCGATGTATACAGCAAAATATTTGGTGTATTTTTAAGCTTTTTCGTCTGTACTATGAAATCGTCGGGGCTGGTGAATCCGGGGTGTAACGACGACGTAATCGCCAGCTGAGCCTCTCCTAGCGGGGCGACGTCTGTTGGCGACACGGTCTTGTCTTCTTTGACCGCCTCCTGTCCTGTGTGGCGGAGGCCAGTGGTCCGTCGCTTGCTCGGTGACACGGCGGATCGAGTAGCGAAGGTATTGCGGCTTGCAGTGTCTGCGACATTAGCGGCGAAGAGTGTTCCTTACATCAGATATGGTAGTCTCGTAACCACCTTTCTCGTATCCGGGTACGTCGTAAAAAGATGTGAGAAATTGTATTAATGCGGCGTATACACGGACAAAGATGTATTAATACATGTACAAGCGATCTTCAACGCATACACGTTAACGTCGGTGTATACTCTAAATACCGTGGGTATTGCGAGGGTAATCAAAAATAATGTCGCGTTAATTTAGCTGTTTTGACAGATATTTGGAACATGCAAAGCATCAACGTGGATTGGTATAAAATGTTTTAATTTTTCAACTTTGACAAAATTGTTTACAATATCTTTAACAATTTTAATAGATATTACTACTGATGAAAATAACTGTAACTGTTATCGAAACGTTTATCCCAAAAAAGATAAGTATTTTATTATTTGTGTAAAAGTTTATTTTTTATTATAATCAAATAAATTCTAATGCTTATTTGTTTCTCGCACCTCTTGCCTCTAAGCCTTTTAAATTGACTGAGGATGACTGTCAGCAGGTAATAAACTCCCGACATAATTTAACTCCTTAATCAGATGCAGGAAATACTCACCTACTTTAGTACAAAGATAAAAGGAGGTTAGAAAGAATTGAACGATAGTATATAACAAACCTATCTGAAGTAGTAACAAGAAAATAATTAATAATTCGTAATAAAACTCATATCTCGTACTGTGCGTAATTAATTCGATTGCATTGATTTAGTATAATTAATTTAATTCCTTTGTATTAAAACGTGATTAATGACAAAATGGTTCAAAGTTGTAAGATATATAAAACAGAGAATGTTCTACATTACGTTACTGTGTAGTTATGAACATTCGCTACGTGAATGTTTTCAGCTTT
>JARFJB010000831.1:7500-55227 GCA_036346205.1 Vesta saturnalis
ACTTATGCAGGGATGTTTAATCGGCACAATGAGCATTACTGGTCAGTTGTGAACCCACATCAGTTTCAAGAACGGCGACCAAGCAAATACACAAATACGTTTTGGCCTTAATGTGTGGTGGGTTAGTTTTTTGGGCGATACAGTAATAGATCCATTCATCTGTGAAGAAAATTTAAATGCCGATCGTTACCTCAATTTCTTTAAGCATGTTTTTAACGGACTTTATGGACAACAATATTGCTCTTCAGCGTTTAAATGCAATCTGGTTCCATCCTGCCAATATAGAGCCTTCACGAATACCAACTCTGCCTTCAACACTAATTCCTACTGCAAAAGTTGTAGAAAGTGCGTTATTACGGCACTGTGAAAGAATAACTAATTTTTTCAGTGTTCAATTCCAAAGATCTACAACTTTGGCTAAAAGTACATTAACCTTCTGTACATCAAAAATTAACGCCATTCAATTAACTAAAAACTCGCGAAAGAAGTTCTAAATGGAATTAACTGTTAAATTTTTCAACTTGCAACCAGAACAAATTTCAAAAGGATGTTGATCATATATAAGGGTAAGTTGGACATCTTTTTTTAATCCCATTACATCAGGATTTATATCTAAAATACTTCGTTGACATGCCAAAACCAGACTAGCTGATCCTACTTTCCTGTTTTGCTCAAATAATAGAAACAAAGAAAGTTGCCATTCCTCTGAAGCGCAAAAAGCAGATGGCTGTCACATAATAATAAGGTGCGAAAAAGTAGACAAAATTATGGGGCTTGTGAATGTATGAGTTAGTCGGTTACAGACGTCCAATAGAGTATCGAATTACAATTGGGTGGAATATCAGGAAAAAGTGACACTGTTAACTCGCGCACTTTTTAATAAATTTATCAAATATACCAAACCACTAACGCTATGAAATGTAACACTGTTGCCTGCTGTTCAAATATATATATATATATATATATATATATATATATATATATATATATATATATATATATATAGCTTCATTAAAAATAGGATTCTTCAGTTCCTATCGTGGCATATGGGTAATGAATCAATTAAAATGGTGTATATAATCAGAATGTAGGCCATTTCGTCCACTGATATTTCGTCCCGGACATTTCGTCCCTGGACATTTCGCCTCCCGAACATTTCGTCTCCGGGATATGTCCTTCACCGGACTTTTGTGATCATGTTCTTTAGCCACTAAAAATCAAGTCTCCAATTATATCATAAACCTTCTCTGGCTCGTCTTAACCGTTTTGTTTCGATCCCCAGACAGGTACTTTTTTGGGTCCTTATAATCAATTTAATTCTCATGAAACACGAAAATTGTACGGTATTTTTAGTGAGTGTTCACATAATTCTATATTTAAAAAACTTGTTGCAGTTACTTTAATATGAAAAGGACATTTTATTTAACCAGTAACGTTTCCCAAGCAGAAAAGAGTAATTTGTCATTATTCTTATTCAACTTCGTGTAATAATTTTAAATTATATACTCGAATCAGATATTTATTAGTTTAAGTGAAAAATGCCATTTCATTTACCGTACAGTTATGAAGAAGTATTTGTAAGATTAGACATTTTTCTATTATGGTCGTCTCGCCATTGGTTGTTTTTTTCGAGAATGTGTAGATGTAATTGTTTACATCTACCAATTTTGGAGCATTTCGCGTAGACAGAAGATTCGTCATTCTGGCACTGGTAAGATGCATTGATAAACACTAGCTATTGGAACGTAAAAATATCACTTGATAATGTCTCATTCGTATTGCAAGCCATGTTTTTATATAAAAGGGTAACATTAGACACCCGATTAGAAAGTACTTTAAAGTACGTTAAAGTAATAAAAATAATTAATATTAAGATTAAATAACTGCACCGAATTGAGGATGGTCCGAGGGATTAAGGGATTAAAATAGCTAATAGGGGTTAATTGGTAACGAGATCTTAAATTCATATTAATGAGAAGTAAAGAATAATGTAAATTGAATATTTTTATAACCACAGAAAATTCCACAAATGCATGTGAGTGATTTCATTCCAATTTATATTCAATGCATCTATCCTTGTATTTATTTGTTAGTTTAAAACAATTTTCAAACCGAAACATATCTGCATTCAAAGCGTTAAAGAAGCAGTTAAATGCAAGAACAAAATATGTTAAATTCTAAAATGTTACAATACAATAACGGTTCCACAAAAAGAATATATTGTGAAAGATTGCGTCAAATTTTCTAGAAATGTGGAATAAATATAATAAGAGTTGCTACAATCAACATAAAAATCACCTACCAATGTATCTAGTACAAGGAACCAGGTAAGAGGGAATTCCCCCAATGTACAGTCCGCGCGGCCAAAGAATGCCTGAACGTTGGATGCGCATTCGTCCAACTTCAAGTCTCTTAAGCGCGGCATGTCAGTGGCGTCGCCACCAAAAGTGCGTTCCGTTTATTATCATGTATTACACTAATTAATTATTTATTTCTGTTATTAATTTACATACGTACTTGTTAATTTAACTTTATTACAATTATTGCAACAAAACGACAATGAACCATTTTGTGTCCTATGTGAATTTTAAAGCTAATAATACTCAAATATGTATAAACATCAAATACGTTCACAATACATAGTAAAATAAATAAGTAGTTTTGCGGCGCATGTAATGCTAATGGCATTTGCTTAAATTCTCATTAAAGAAATCCTAATAGTTGACATTCCTTAGTATCATTAACAACAGATTAGCAAATATTTAAAAAGGTTTTTATTAGTTAGTTTGTTTTTAACTGTGATTTTAAAAGCGAGTGTAGAAATATGAGTTCTACATTGGGAAAAAGTGGCCAAGTAATAAGTGGTCAAACGCATGAGGTGATGTATAATGTACAGTTATTTGAAAACTTACACCCCATATATACCTTGAAACAATTAAAAGAAACCGTGTCTGAAGCAACAAAAGTGTCTGTTAGATCAGTGGAAAATATTATTAAAGAGGGTGAAGGTCCAACAGAAGAGGGAAAACCAAGATTTTCAACTCCAGGCAAGAAACGCCCACGTCTGTCTCCTGACCGACTTGGAAGATTTCGAAAAGAACCTTTTCGCAATATAGTATATAATTTTCACAAGACCGAGGTTGCACGGTGACAATTCCTGCTCTACACGAGAAACTCCAAATGACTTAGGTTAGCACGGTGGTGCTACATCTTTACGTGTTATATTAAAAGACCTGGGATTTCAATGGCATCGAACTGAGAATAATAGAAAACTTTTAATAGAGAAGAACGATAAAAGGGCTCTAAGAATTACTTACTTACAAAAAATTCAATTCTACCGAGAATTAAATCGTCCAATTATCTACATGGACGAAACATATGTTCATAGTGGACACACACAATCAACGTCGTGGAGTGATGGCACAACTAACGGACTGCTGTCTGCAATTTCCAAAGGACCAAGAATGATTGTGGTACATGCAGGAGGTGAAATGAGTTTTTTTACCAGGTTGTAGTCTGATATTTAAATCATGAACTAGCAGCGAAGGCTATGACGACGAGATGAATGGTAGCAACTTCGAAAAGTGGTTACGTGAGAAACTTTTACCAAACTTGCCTCCACAATCGGTTTTGGTTATTGATAATGCGCTACCATAATGTTCAGGTGGATCGTGCTCCAACAAGTACTTCGAAAAGGCAGATTTGGTGAAGTGGTTAATAGAGAAAAGATACCGTTCACTCCTTTGATGTACAGACCACAACTTTATGAAATAATTAAGCTACACAAAAAGGAACATATAACGTGCAAGTTTGATTGTATATTAAGTAATGAAGGACATACGGTGCTGGGACTACCTCCTATCACCCAGACTAAAACCCGATTGAGTTGATTTGGGCTCAAGGAAAATAAGGTTGCAAAGAGAAATACCACCTTTAACTTCAACCACGTTAGAAGATTGTTGGAAGAAGCATTAGCGGCTGTTACTCAAGAAAACTGGCAAAAGTGTAAGAAGGTAATCGACCAGGAAAAAATATTTAGAGAACGAAATACTGATTGACGTACAAGTCGAAAACTGGTGATAAATTTGGAGGACGATTCAGAAACTGAAAGTGGCTGGTCTAGTGATGAATGATTGTGTAACTTATTTGTTAGTAGTATTTAATATTATTATAGTAGGTAATTATCGCCGTTTGAGTAACTTTTCCCCAAAGTGTATGGAAATATAAAAATTGATTACCTAAGAAATATCATAATTTTTTTAAATCCTGAATAATACTCTTAAAATACAGCCTATTCTGTTTCTATAATTAAAAATCGAACTTATACTTTTTTGATTTTCATAAACGATTAAACTGTTGTGTTCATTTGTAATTCAAATATAAAATTTATTACTTGTCAACATGGTTATTTTTTATTTTATAAATGTTTAAACTATTACTGTTCATATGTAATTCAAATAAATAAAATATTTTAAAATTTCTTGTGGTTTGGTGACGAATAATTGAAAACGCGACACCGACGCCACTGGTAATGCTTTCAGTCGCTATTGCGTTAACGAGTGCGGCCGAATGCACGAACATCCATGCGCGACACGAGGCATTCTTTGGCGCGCGGACTGTATTTCTATCTACAGAGTCGAAATCATTGTCAGGGGACTAAATGTCCGAGGACGAAATATCCGGGGGACGAAATGTCCGAGGACGAAATGTCAGGCGACGAAATATCCGGGGACAAAATGGCCGTATCCCTTATAATCAATGTTCTGTGCCAAATTGATAAAGACAACAATATAAAGTGGAATTAGATCATTCTTAAATCAATAATGCACATACGTTATTTAATTGTTATTTTTACATGCAGAATAAAAAGCTCTTCTAATATTATGTATAAAAAAATCAGAACCGTATTTAAAAAAACAAAGTTGATGATGGTTACTCGAAAACGAAACGTCGGATTCCAATTTCTTGCATGCCACGTTAAAGAACGTTAAAAAGTACCTGAGAAGGTTCTCGTACATTTTATTTAACATCAACCACAAAGTAACAATTTATCAAAAACGAAATCGTGAAAATTCGCATTTTGTCGTATAACTTCGGAGCGGTTCGGAATTTCGTCAGTTTAAAAATGTCATTTTACTAAAATCCAAAATGCTGAACTGTTCTCCCATTTAAGCGAAACTCTTACCGTATCCAAAATCCCCATAGTGACCCTCCTTATCTTGGATACAATGTAATAATAATAATAATAATAATAATAATAATAATAATAATAATAATAATAATAATAGTAATAATAATAATAATAGTAATAATAATAATAATAAACTTTATTGCTGTTAACGTGCAAAAATGAACACTTACAGAACTCAAATCTATAGTACAGATTACTAACATCGGTTATCATAAATTTAAATTGCTGTTTTCAAACTCACTAATGCTATAACACGCATTCCTAGTGAGAAATGCTTTTGATTTTGTTTTTAACACGGTGATGGGCAGATTTTTAGTTTCTATGGGTAATAAATTAAAAAGTTTGAAAGAACTATTTACAAAACTTCTGTGCGTTTTGCCTAATCAATAATATATTAGATTTGTGTCATTACATTTACGAGCGTTATAACTGTGCACAAAAGCAGTATTCGCTAGTTTGGCCCTTGGCATACAAAATGCAGTGTAGTATAATAATAGCTGAATCAGCCTATAGGTCAGATTTTATAACTCTGATACTGACGTTGCAGAGAAAACAATCGAGTCGAACTGGCACAATTGCTATATTATACTACAGTAATACAAATGAGTTTGAATCACCGATAAAAAAACAACTGTAATATGTTGGTGGAAACACTATCCGATAGACGACGTAAGAGATAAATATTACGACTAATTAGCTTAGCAATTCGGTCTGTATGCTCATTGAAAGTAAGTTCAGGATCGATGTTAATACTAAAAAATTTGCATAACATAGGTTGTCGAAATTATGCTGCCTTAATGTGACTAACATTTGTACAGTTTTATTAGAATTTAAATTCAAACTATTGGAATTGCATAACTCCTCAGCTAATAGCAACGCTCTATTTGCCCTTTCAGTGACTCCTTTGAAGTTGTTGTCAGACATGAGCCACGTTGTGTCATCCGCATAATGTAACTAGCAGTATCTTTTATGTGATAAGAAAAATCATTGATATATATTAAAAATAATAATGGATCCAAAATATATCATTGAGGCACACCTCTATGTGCTAAAAATTCGAAAGTGACTCCATTTATTTTTACAAATTGCCTCCTATTGTCCAGATAAGACTTAATTAGAGATACGCTATTTGCATCGAACTTATATATTTCCTTCAATTTTTTAAGTAGACCTTAATGCACAACACTATCGAAAGCACGAGTAAAATCAATGAAAGCCGCCATGGAGTAATAACCGTTTTCGAAGTACTTCAAGGAAAACAAAAATGATAACAACATCAACGGCCCATCTCTTTTTTCTAAAACCAAATTGCCTCCCGACAAAAATTTGATTCTCCTCAAAATATTAGAAATTTGTCCATACCTTACGAATCCAAATACTTTCGAAAATGTTGAAGGATGGAAATGGCGCGATAGTTGTAGAGGTTATTGCAATCTCCTTTTTATCTAGTGGTACAACTATGGCAATTTTGAACAAATGTGGAAATGTACCTGTTTGGAGTGACATATTAACAAGTTTGGTTAAATTAAATTATACTTAATAATATATATATATATATATATATATATATATATATATATATATATATATATATATATATATACACAGTATGTCCCCGGATCGACTTTAAAAGAGGGAAAATTTCATTCTTGCTGATTTGCCCTGCTTGTTTCCAAACCCCCGAAACACAAATTACTTGCTATTTAACTCAAACGGTTCTCGAGATAATATCATTTTTCTTGAAAAATTTGAGCTTTTCGTAATTTTTGAAGTAAATTGATTTGTTTCAAAGGAAAAATCAAATTGGCCTCACAAGTTTTAATTAATAAATTTAACAATTGATGGTAAAATGAAATGAAATTCTCAAAAAACTGAACTATTAATTTTCTATTTGAATAATGCTCCTCCTTTTTCCGCACAGATTTCAATGCGAGCTCTGAATTCATTGAAACTGCGCCTTATTTCTTCGATTGAAAGGGACTAGACAGCATTCCGTATCCTATTTTTCAATTGCTCTTCATCATTGTCTAATGGCTCACTGTACACAATTTGTTTTAAACGACCCCACAGATAAAAGTCCATTATTGTGAGATCAGGACTTCTCGGCGCCCATAAAATGGGACCATCTCTTCCTATTCAGTTATCATGGAACTCTGTATTGAGCCACTGGCAAACAGTACCGGCATAATGAGCAGGGCACCCATCGTGCTGGAAGAACATTTCAATTTGGTAGTTCGATGGCAATTCATCCAGTTTATCAGTTAAAAATTTTTGCAACATTTCCAAATATGAATAACGGTTTAAATTTTGATCAAAAAAATATAGGCCAATAATTCCATGGTACGAAACCGCACACCACACATTAACTTTTTTCAAACATTGTCTGCGACTAGCAATTCGGAAGTTTGATTCGTCCTACTCCAGTAACGGCAATGTTGGGAGGAAACGACTCGTTAGTTGAAAAGGTCGATTCATCGGAGAACATTATTCGTTTATGAAAATTTGAATCTTCCAAAACTCTATTGTCCATTTCCAAACAAAATCCAGACGTTTGGCTTCATCACCGTTCTCTAAAGTTTGCCTAAATTGCGGCCTAAATGGTAAAATTTTGTTCTCCTTGAAGATTCTTTGTAAATGAGATTTACCTATCCCAATTGTAGTGCCCTCCTTCTTAAAGACAACCTTGGAACTTCTGTTACGGAATGAACGGCGAGAACAGTAGCAGCATCTTCTTCATCGAACAACTTCTTTGGTTCTTTAGGTTTAAAACCGAGCCTGTTTGAAGGAATTTAGTTACCAAGTTTTTGCTCCGGCATTCGAAATGGCAACCTCCGGGTATTTTTGGTTGAATTTTCTGATAACAACTCGGTAGCACTCTTCCCAGTTCCGTAACATTGAATTAGATAAGTTCTTTGTTGTAAAGTCAACATTATAGGATACAATTCAAATTAGCATGAATTAATTTGCAGTTCAACAGAATTATCACATTTGACAATTTCTGTCAGTGGTGTTTTTCAATGAAATCCGCCTACTAAAGTTACTTCTAAAAATTAGGAAAAACTTTCTAAGTCCAATTTTTCAAGAAAAATGATATTATCTCGAGGACCGTACGAGTAAAATAGAAAGTAATTTGTGTTTCGGGGGTTTGAAAACAAGCAGGGCAAATCATCAAGAATGAAATTTCCTGAGAAATCAAAAATAAGAGAATTTTCCTCTTTAAAGTCGATCCGGGGAATACTGTATATATATATATATATATATATATATATATATATATATATATATATATATATATATATATTTGGTCGCAGGCACAGGATGTAAACCAGTCAGAAGTTTCCGCGTAATAGATATATTGTGGGCAACCTTTACGAGTTATGGCAAGCGGATCATTGCGATATACGGTCCCTCAGTAAATACAACAGTGGATATAATTAGATACTAACGGTTATTGATGTATTTAGCCAGAAGGCCTGGCCGAGAGCTCTTAAAACGAAGACAGTCACATCTATATTTGAAGCATTCTGTGATATTTTGAAGGAGTGTGTCTATACACCGGCAAACCTACAGACGGATAAAGGTAAAGAGTTTGCGGCGGTCCGTATACAAAATTGTTTCAAGAAATCAATTTCTATGTAACAAATAATTCCACTGTAAAAGCATCTGTAGTTAAAAGATTTAATAAAACATCGAAAGCGAAGATGTGGCGTTATTACACGTACAAATAATTCCAACAAGTATATAGCAATGTACTCCAAAAACTGATCGCCGCTTACAAATTTCAATTTCAACATAGTTTATTTGATTTTTAGATATTTACAATATATATATATATATATATATATTTAAATAAGACAATTTTTCTTTAAAACTTGTGTAAATAAACGTAAAAATTAATTCAACGTTTCGGGAACGTCCTTTGTTCCCTTTGTCAAGAATTTATTTGACAATTACAGAGATTGAAATAAGGTAACTATTTTAAAAAAATACAGAATATGAAACAAGGTAACTAATTTAAATTTAATCTGGACGAGTGTGTTTGACTTCGGGTAGTTGGTCGAGTACATGATGTAGAAGGTGTAGAAGTGGGGACGCCAGGAATAGTTGCAGCACAAGTGTTTGAAATTTCTGGAAGATTTGGAGTTGGTTGAAATGTAGAATCAACTTGTTTAATGACATTCTTCCAAATTTGTGGCATTCTAGAAGTGTCATCTCGTTTATTGAGGGCGTTTGGTCTTCTTTCAATTTCAACTGCTTCTCTAATAATTCTTTCTTGTAAGGTATATAGAGGTGCAATTAAACGGATATTGTTGGTATTAATTTGGTGTCCTGTATCTAAATGATGTGCAGCTAAAGACGATGAGGATTGTGCTGCTTAATTGCTAGTTGGTGTTCATCTGTCTCGCATATAATATTCTGTTAGTTTGTCCTATATAAGTTCTTCGACAGTTGTTGCACGGTATCTCATACACTCCTTGGCTTTCATTAGGAATTTTGTCTTTGGGGTTTCTTAAAAGTTGGGACAAAGTTGAATGTGGTTTGAATACCGGTCTGAAGTCGTTTTGGGAAATTTCTTTGCTATTCTGTCTGTAATTCCCTTTATATAAGGTAGAATAACAGGAATCTTTCGTTCATTGTTTGACAAGTTATTATTTCTTGGTCTTTCTATTTGTTGGTAATTTTAATATTTCTTGATCTTTGTATCCATTTTGAATTAGTATTTTATTAATAGTCTTCATCTCTTCCGTTTTAGAATTTTGGTCAGATAAGTGGTAAGAGCGGTATATCAAGGATTTCATAACGCTACGTAATTGACCAGGATGGTGATGTGAGAGAGAGTTCAAGTATCTATTCGTATGTGTTGGTTTTCGATAAACTTTGTGTGTAAATTTACCATTAGGAAGTCTTGTTATTAGGGTGTCCAAAAAAGGGAGTGAATTATTTTCTTCAACTTCCATAGTAAATTTGATGTTGTCGTGAATGTTGTTAATATGTCCTAGAAAGTGGTCAAGTTTCCTTTCCATGGGGCCAAACTACAAATGTGTCGTCAACATAACGAAACCAACATTTAGGTTTTAAATCTGCAGAATTTAAAGCAATGGTTTCAAAATGTTCCATATATACATTCGCAAAAGCTGGAGAGAGTGGCGAGCCCATAGGTGTTCCTTGAATTTGCTTGTAGAATTGTCCTTTGTATGTAAAATAGGTTGAGTGCATGCAGTGGTTTATCAATTTGAGTATGTCTTGGTTTATTGAGTGTTTTTCTTCTAGAATTTTCATCGTGTCTTCAATAGGTATTTTGGTGAAAAGTGACGTTATGTCGAAGCTAACTAAAATGTCATTTGGAGCCAAGGGTACAATTTTGAGTTTGTGTAGAAAATCATAAGAGTTTTTGATGTAGGATACAGCATTTTCACAAATTGGTTGAATAACTTTTGCTACATAACGAGCAAGGTCATGAGTCGGAGAATTGAATGCACTGACGATAGGGCGTAATGGCCAGTTTTCCTTATGTATTTTTGGGAGTCCGTATATTTTGGGGATTCTTGAACTCTTCTCTTGGAATTAGTTTCTGTTTTGTTTCTTTGTCTAATTTTGTAGAATTAATGATAGATTTTGTTGTTTTTCTATGTAAGTGGTAGGATTGCACTGATTTTTCTTATATTCTGAAGAAGTTAGCAGTTCAGACATCTTGTGGTGATAGTCTTGAGAGTTGACAATGACAGTAGCGTTTCCTTTGTCAGCGGGTAGTATTAATATTTGGTCGTCATTTTGATTTGGTTTAACATTTGGAGGTCTTGTTTGGTGATATTTTGTTTGGGAAGTTTGCAGTTCTGAAGAATGTGTGCTACGTTGAGCCTAATTTCGTCAGCGACCGTAGATTCTGTATCTTTAAGGCGTATTCTACGTTGGTGATGATGTTTTACGGGAATCCGTTTAGAGTGATGGCAAAATTAAACCCTATACCTAAAACATTTAGAATATTATTATTAAGTTCTTTGTCACTTAAATTGTGTACTGTCCTTAACGGTTCTACATTATTTGCCTGCGATGTATGAGACAGACGTTCAAATTTTTGTTTCTGTCGGTTAGTTTTTACCATCAAGGACGATTCTACAGTAATTTCAATGAGACGATCCACCGTATCGAATATGAAAGGGTGAATTTTGGTAGCATGTAAAGTTTGGAATGTGTCATAAAGGGTACGATTGAGATAGTCAAGTTTAGCCCTTTCATTCGCAATCGCTTTTCTTAAAAGGGCAAGGCTTGTTTTGAATAAAATCTTATAAGAACCATTAATGTCTGGTCTTGGTTTCAATTTAAATCTTGGGTATTATTTTATTGTCACGACAACGCTTTAAAAAGTTAAATTAGTAAGTGTTTCACATTTTTTGATACGTAGCTTTCTGTAAATCTTGATGGTATTCAAAGTTTCTTCTCCGTATAGGAATATTATGTTTCTATTTAGATTTCCACAAGTATTCATGTTTAAATAAGACAATTTTTCTTTAAAACTTGTGTAAATAAACGTAAAAATTAATTCAACGTTTCGGGAACGTCCTTTGTTCCCTTTGTCAAGAATTTATTTGACAATTACAGAGATTGAAATAAGGTAACTATTTTAAAAAAATATATATATATATATATATATATATATATATATATATATATATATATATTAATATAATACAAAATACAATAATATAAAATATACACAATATTCACATCTTGTTCCTTGTGGTGCACCCTTCAGTGAGGATGCGCCCTCTTCAGCGCGTGTGCTGTAGGTTGATGTGTAGTGTGTGTGACGTGCTTACATCATGTTATTGTACTATGGTTCCAAAAAAAATTATCCTGTTGTGGGTAGTGATGTTGTGTTGGTTGTGTGTGCTGTCCTATTGGCGCTCGGGTGCTAATTGTTGATGTCGATGCTGCTGTCTCGAACATCTGAAATAAATAGAAAACGTATAAGTTTGGTCTTCACATAACCTGCAAACGACGGCATAGTTACTGTTATGCAGTAAAAGGATGAGATGTTTATACAGTTATGCGGTAGAACAAGTAGGAAATACGTTTAAGACAGGTGCGAATAACAATAAATCGATATTGAATACTTATCCGAGGCATTCCTTTCGTCGCCGTTCCGGAGAGTGCTTACTCAAAAGGGCCGTGTGTGAGGTTCACTGCCCACAGATCAGTTGCAGTTTGACCTTCGCTAGCTGCTGCACCTTGTTGATGATAGGTAAGGCCTTCCCAAATCTAAGCCTCAGAGGAAACCCAGAATGGTGTCCAGTCCTAAAGCAGGAGTTAGCGGGCATTTTCTCGTCAGTTATTCTAATTCCTTCGGTACTTCTGCCTCTCACTCCTGCTTTCGGTCGCGTTAGCGTAACTAACGGCGGTTCCGCGTTGAGAGGACGCCGCTGTCGGCGCTGCCCTTCGGTCGCTGTTGCGTCGGTGTGCTTCCACTGGGGTTGCGAAACGTGAACATTCCGCATGTTGGCCGGATGATTGCCACCGCAGTTCACAAACTTAGTCCGGTTGGTACGGGGTTTAATGCAGTCGCTGCGCACTTAGCTGAGCGTGCTGACACTCTATAGCAACGCTGTGCGTGACGGAAACCCTGGCACCGGTGACACTTCGATGCCGGATTGCCGCCCTCAGTCTTCGATAGAGATACGAAGACGAACCACGTGCTCCACCTGCAGAAGCCTCCTAAGATACACTTCTGTTGGGAGCGTCACCAGGGATCAGTCTTTCTTGTTTTTTCATCCTGAAACAAGAAGTGGTATTGATATCGCGCTATAACTCAGAGCAAGCGTGGTTCTTGGAGATTTCTACAGAAATCGCTGTATAACCACCTTGAACATACGTGCATTCGTTGCCTGATACGTATGGTACGGCGTACATGCTTATCCACATACCGCATTAGCCTGTCACGGTCCTTGGCTGTATCCTCGGCGATTGCCTTCGCTCTGGTAAAAGCGATACGTCGTCGGTCCATTTCACGAAAGCAGGTGACCCAGTTCTCCTTTGGCGAAGGATTGCCAGTAGCACTCTCCTGGTAACGGCAATTTCCATAGCTTCCGGGCAGTCAGTGGTGTCTGTACGGGCCTTGCAAGCGTTACTGGTCGGTGGGTTTGGTCGGCGGCCCTCGATGTCTTCTTTGTCTACTTTTCTTGCAGCCGGAATTCTCGTCGGGCGATGGGGACTCGTCTGCTGCGACTTGGGTAGTAGAACGGTCACATCGGGAGGTAGCCGCTGTAACTTGCTGTCTTCTTATCTTCGGTTTTCTTATCCTTATTCCGTTTTCTTGTGACGTCCTGATTGCCGGAGATCCTGGGGCGTGTAGGTCAACGCGCTCTCGGCGATGCTCTTCCCGGCATCATGACAACGATGGTGGTAGTGGCAAGTCGATTTTTGTTTTTTCTAAAACGCTAGGATTTCTGGTATTCGTTGTTCCAGTAAATTGTTAACAATCGAATACTATAATCTAACTAAGCGCGTCATTACGAAATTGAAAACCCTGCTCCCAATATTTGGATTCTCACCGCGTTTAGCCTTACGGTTGGGGCGTATCAATACATAGCTGTGGAACCAACACCACCGCATCCGGGAGATGTGTATCAACGCAGATGTTTTTTATTGCGACATCGTTGAACCGCAAATTGTAGGTGATGCTTTATCTTCACTTATGCATATAATAAACATTACTGCAGAAGACTATGCTTACCGGAGCCATAAAGATGTGTTTTTTCGCCTGCACACTACATGACAGTGTTGACACGGGAGTTTCAAAATATCGAGATTAATATAAAGACAGACACGGGTGCAGCAATGCCATTGGAGTCTGGAACGTCGTGTTTGAAACTACACAAAGTGCAATAATGGTTTGCTCTTAATAACAATATTATATGAATCAGGCCGGTAACGGTATCGGCTCCATTTACAGAGGTGCATCATATCAGAGTGAACATGGTGTAGGTAGTTACTAGGGGTATGTTTAGAAGTATAATAGCGTTATTTAAATCTGCTGCAAAGGCTATTGGAAAAGAATCTCTAAGGACAGGGACCAATAACCTTGGTGACATCATAGAGAATCGTTCTATTAAGGAGTCATTTCAAGACAGATTTTACGAGGCAGGTAGAAATCTTAAATGCAAAGCCGACGAGAAAATCGATAAAATGATGGAACAAGAAACCTACTTACGACGATATATTTTCAAAATAATGACTTTTCTACTTGCACACTCATGTAAATGCATCAAGTCCGAATTGGATTTGTTCGTTTTACCATCGACGTAGACAAGTATCGAGAGTGGTGAATGGATATTTTACAAATCCTGATCAGCTCTAAGTGACGACACCCCAATAGAATTTATAGTTCCCGGAAATGGAAACGATTACATAGATTTAAGTCAGACCATGTAGTACATCACAGCTAAGTTCTAAAGTAAGACAATACAGTGTTTACTGACACGGATGTTGCAGCACCGGTAAACAATTGGGCGCATTCGTTTTTTTCACAAGTGGAGATTTACTTAAATCAGAAGATGGTGTCAACCAAACCAGACCCATGTCTACCACTCACATATCGAGACGCTGCTAAACTATGGAAAGGTTCACATCTAAGTTGCACCTTATGGCACAATGATATAGTCGGGCAGATGAATACACTGGAATACGCAAATAACGGTTTCTCAAAACGTGAAGCACTTACAGCGACCAGCAAACATATTGAGATGATTGGCCACGTGTACTCGGATTTGTTTAATCAAGAAAAGTTTCTCGTAAGCGGAATTGAAGGCTAAATTTGGACGATCAAGAAATACCTTTAGTCTAATGTCAGAACAAATTATAAGACGAAAATTATGGACGCTAGTTTACTGGTGAGACGTATGAGGGTCTACCCTCCATTCTAATTGCGCACGCTAAAGCTTTAGAAATAACTGTAGAAAAATACCCTGTTACAAGGACAGACGTAAAAGTGAACTATACCTGTGTGTATACAGCGAAAATCATTGGCTAATGTTTTCCTGGAACAGTTACCTAAACGATGTATCTTAGGGTTTGTAGCAAATAAATCATTCAACGGTGATTACGTCTCAAATCCGTTCAATTTTCATCACACCAATATTAACTACATATCATTATATATTGAGGGCCAGCAAATTCCTTCGAAGGACTTACAACCAGACTTTACAGATAATGGTTTATATGTAAGGGCGTATTACACCTTATTCTCCGGTACGGGTATTCATTTTTTGAATGAGGGCAGCAATATATCGAGAATCGATTACCCCAACGACTACTGTTTAATGGCATTTAACCTAACCCCTGACTTGTATGCAAACGTTTGCACGCACTGAAATTTAGTTAGAAACGGTTCTCTACGGTAGGAAGTCGATTTTTTCAGAAGCTCTTGCGAAAACCATTAACTGTTTGTGTATGCTGAATAGGATAAGTGACCGAGATCGATAAACATAGGAATGACGTCCTAGATTTTACCTGTTAAGGGGGGTAACTCTAGATCACAAGCTTCAGTGTACAGCAACAGCTGAAAGAAGATGGATGCATACTTGGACATACAAGGGTTTAGAGGTGTTAGCAACGAATTCATACCGAAGGAAATTACCGTGGTTACAGATCGTGGTGATTTATTGCTGATGCTGGTAAAACTATGTCGAGATTGTTCTATTTGAAAGCTCATGTCAAACCAGATAAGATATTTAGAGAAGAAATATCAAGGACTGAAATGGCGGTCGGGGTATCTACCATTCAACGATTTCCAAGAGGAGTTGATAAGAGCGTTGCTGCTGTTTAACAACATTCATGTTAAGGGCAGTGAAAAACAGTTTTTAAGATTTCTTAACAAAGCTGGACGAGATTGATTGTCCGTCGATTAAAAAATTGAAAAAGGAAGCTAAGGCATATAGCTGTTTAAGCCATAACATCGAAGAGCCAATGCGTGCTCTGGAAAACGCGTTACTATTTCAGGACTAGGCGCACATCAACTCCAAAGATGTATGTGGTACAAGTGTTGAGATATTTGAAATTGATCCCCCACCACAAGAATGTGTTTTGACTTGTATGTACTTCTAATTAGTTACCGCGGCACGCCCCTAGAACGTATTGTGAACACAGATCCAGCAAGAAAACCAGGCCAACATTAGACAGCTATCTACATTGATAAGAACGGTAACGGGAGTATTTTGATTTCATTGGACGATATCCACTAGGATACGACTTACGATTTCTGGAGAAGAATTTTAGATAGTTCTATTACAATAAAACGACACTGCGGCATTACCATTCGGATGTGTGTGGACTATATAGGATAATGTTTTTCTGTTTTAGATTAAATAATTTACCAATGGCCGGTTTAGTAAATAACTTTTTCACTACATGTTTAATTATAAATGATGAAATAGTCAAATTATTATACAATGCTTCCTTTTCTACCATTTTACTCTGATAAATAAAAAGACTTTCAGTACTTTAGTGGTTTTAATTACGACTTAGGGTGACAGCAACGTGCGATTTTATGTTGAAACTTGTTTCAGCTACAGGAACCTAGATACAGAAACAAGACGCAAGTCTGATTTTGATTTGAAAACAACGAACAACTAAGGGTTTAGAATCATGCTGTCACCATGCTATTTCAAATTCTCCCCGCCATAACAGTATCTCAGAGCAAATGTTATATAAAAGATGTGTATTATCAAAATTTGAAATGAAAGTCAACTTGATTGCCTTTTGTGTAATTACCTAATTATTGGGTTTTTCCAAACTCGTTAGAGGTATTTGAATAGTGAAAGGATGTTATTGTGGTTACATAACTGGGAAATCGCACGCCGTATACACAAAGAACGTAACCATCATAATTATATTTTCAAGGTCTTCTGTTTACCTTTTATGTAATAAGGTAATAAGTGGGTTTTTTAAACATATTAGAGGTATTTGAATAGTGAAATCCAGAAAATAATTACTTTATATTTATATTCTCCATTCATAAACAGAACACAGAAAAGTGAATGTTATGACTATTATATATATATATATATATATATATATATATATATATATATATATATATATATATATATATATATATATATATATATATATATATATATATATATATATATATATATATATATATATATATATATATATGCAACAAAAACCTCCAGTTATACACGCTCGTGTCAACCTGTCAAGGAGTACTTTCAATACGATGAACAACACTGGCAAGTGATCGTTTTTGGTTTTAACCCTTCCGCTCATTTAATTTACTTTATTTAATTACTTGTACTGACAGCTGAAAGTGGGCGTGTCTGTGGTTGCCTGCCCTCCAAGGGCCAGACTGTCAAAAATACTCTTAATACTGCCAAAAGGACCATAGTTACGGGGGAAAGGTAACAGACAAGCCACACTCACAAAATTCTCGACAAGATGGCCGACAAAATAAAAATGGCCGCCACCAATCAGAAACCGGGAGCATCGGTCTGCCCTCGGGTCCTCCAATCACAGCCCTTAACCTGGGGCGGTATGCGCGCACAATCAATCAGATAGAAATGGGCGTAGCCCGCCACTTTTGATTATGATGTCATCCGAATAAATTGCATCTCACTTCCACTCATTTCTTTCCCACTCAGTTTCCATCTCATTCCCACTCACTGTACGTGAAACAAATTATAAGAAAATTTCTTTCGTGTTCGGCCCCTACTACTCTTCAGTGTCTTCTTCTGGCTCTTGAAGTCTTTGTCGGTAAATCCCTGACACTGGATCTGTACGGCGGGGTTGGAGATCGACGGAGCCGTTAGTTTTTTTAGTTTTTCTCTTGTTGCTGCTGTTGTTGCTGGTGGGCTGCTTGGCTGGAAACCATACCATACCGATCCGTAGTCGTGCCAGACCAGGTCATCGAACCCTTCGTACAATCTGAGCGACATCGTGATGACACCGACAGGTTGTCCTTTTTTGAAAATTTTTAAATTAGATTAGGCTAAATTTATCGATGTTAATTCATTAGATCTCAATTTTGGAAATTTGGAACTTCGTTGCAATTTTATACTTTAACATACTAGAAGTAAGGAACTAATAAATAAAAGCTATATTCTGTTTTGTATAATTTGATTCTTCCTATGCTCTCTTCGTTCATTGGGAATAGACTAATTTGTTTTAGGAATGTGTCATGGCTGTATACACGGCGGACGCTTTTTTCATTTGGTGTTTCGTAGGTATATTTCTTACCAATATATATGTTACCATTAATGCAATTAAATCAGTTTATTTTTAACGTTATGGGAAGGTAATAACTAAACATACAACAAACGTTTCATAAGGTACGTCTAAGTGTCGAATTTATTATTTCCTACTTTATAAAGATGTAAGTTTAATTTCTATAATGAACGGAACTACTCAGAAAAAGTGTAACTCTTTAGAGACATTTTACACATCCGAGAAGAAAATGTACTTCTCCTTGAAGCAATTAATACGTCATACGGTGAAGTTATATTAAGGAAATATTAGGACGTTTTCTCAACTTTACTTTACGTTTATTGCGTAGTGGGAAGTTGCATTAATGTTTTGTGTATTTGGTAGATGTCGATGGCAAGAACTTATGAATATGATTGTTATTGACGTAAAAGATAGAAAATCAGTTTTTCTGGTAAACGTACCAGAGACCAAAACCGATAAAAACGCTTTTTACCATTATTGACGAAGACGAAATAAACAGTTTTAAGCTGATAAAAGACCACGTGGTTGCTCAGAAAAGACTTTTTCTTTCCTATAGGAAAAGTCACCATAGTGTACAGCCTGTTGAAGAAAAACACATTTGGAAAACTCCTGTTCATCAGTGCGAAGTATCTGGGTTTGAGCGACCCGGAGAAGTATACAGGTCACTGTTTGCATCAAATATCGATAACTCTTCTGGAAAAAGAAGGAACAAGTATGACCACATTGAAGCGCTATGGTGTATGGAAGCGTACGTCGGTTGCTGAACGATATTTAGAGGACAGTACATTTTTAAAAAATGAGATTTTAAGAATGCTGGCTGGCATACTTTTTGGATATGGTTTTTCTTTAAAGAAACTTGATCTCCAGACAATGGAACATGAATCAGCGTTAGCTGCACGCACTCTATCACCGGATCGTTCCAGAATTCCCAAATTTTGTGTGAATTCGATTAAATAATGTTTAGAATGCCATATTTTGTAATTTTGTTAGTAAAGGTTATTAATAAGTTATCAACGACTGGGCCCCCAGTCGACTGCTGATGATGATAGCTTAGTTATTAAAACGCGTTCGGTGTTTTTTTATTTTTTTGTGGCACGTAGGTTTATTTATTTTGTTAGTAAAATTGCGTTTTATTCACCATTAAATTAATCGTAGGTTATATCCCAAGACCTATGAATTTTGCCGGTTAAAACTACAGCAGCTTTTTTTTAATTTGTTTAGAAAATATTTGAGACTTAATAATTTAAATTATTAAGTCGAGAATACTTGGTAAAAAACAAATTAAAAAAAAAAAGCTGCTGCAGTTTTAACCAAAAAATTCATAGGTCCAGGCTTAGAATATAATTATCCCAAGGGTCCAGGGATATATGTTAAGATTATTTACTAAATCAGTTTTTTAATTTAATAACAAGTTATGTTTTTATGTTATTTTACACAAAGTATTATGTTCACTACAAATATTTAACGAAACATTGCATATTTTTATTTTATTTTATTACAGACTGTCAAAAAGGCAAACAAACATTTAATCGCTGAATAAAATCGCACTAGAAAATAAATATTCAGTGTAAAAACGCTCTGATTTGTCCAATTGAGGAAAGTATCATGCTGTGATTGGTTGTTTGTTAGATGTAGTAAATAATCATAGTAAAAACTCACGTTTATAGAAATTTATTACAAATCAAAAAAACCCGTTGCGATGATACATATTTCATTCCCTACTAACATGGTTATTTAAAGTTATTGACAAACTCTCTTAAATCGGTTAAAAACTAGGTAAACGTCTGCGCGAGTGCAAAAAAATAGTATATCCATACACCTCTAGAGCGAAATTCCCTTTCTCACGCTCCGGGAAAAGTCACTTAATGTATAATATGCTGTTTCTCTTTGTTAATAAAATTTGTTTCATATCAATATGTTTCCTAGTATTCCTAAAAGATACTAGATTTATTGTTTTAGGTCTAAGGATAAATTTGTAGATAAGTTTACGAAGAAAATATGTTTTAAAAGTTAAATCATGTAAACAAAAAAAGAATGGAATTCTATAAACGTATTTTACATAATCTACTTCAATGTAGAGCAACTCATGACAGTTTCGCAAACTATAAATTTGGGGCACATTGAAGAAATCAATTTATATGACTCAATGGACTAAGTTTTACGAACTCTGTTGTTAACAATAACATGATTTGATTTAATGACGTAGGTACAGAACGTCACGGAATCTACCGGATTATTTTCAAGTTTTATTGGTCCAGCATACACTTGGCGAATGTTTCTGCAATTATAATTGTGATGATGTAATACTAAATAACATGTTTTCTTGTCAAAATAGGATATATATTTTGTGTTGTGCAATTTATAATTTTTCTTATGCAAGGAACCCAAAATACATTTTTTCGTATCAGATCTCTAGTTTCCAACCATAAAGGAAGATCTAGTTAATACTGGTATGATAATATAAAAAGTGCTACTTACGCTATCTAATTTTGATAACCAGTCGACCTCAAGATGTTAAAACAACTGACCGTGTCTGCTAAAAATATTTCTTCATGGGTTACTGCAATTTTTATCTATAAAGAAAAAATTAGTCCAAGTAGTTATGCAGTTTCTAAGTCAAACAACAGTATATAGGATACCTCTTGTTATTAGTAGTTTTAGGGATTTTTTGTCATGCTACATTGGCAAATATATAAGAGAATGAGTTAATCAGTCGATGTACGGCTATTTTTAAGTTATTCATGTATCCTCATATTAAAAGTACAGAACACAATTTACAAATTATGAACATAAAAACATATTCAAATTTTTTTATTGTGAAAAGTAATAAACTCCAGCGACAGCCAACCTGGCAAGTAAAATTATAAAGTATTATTTTTCTTTATATAATATATCCTCCATTCTAATTTCTTTTTCATTAGGGTGGACTCTGGAAATTTACGGAGATTATAGTAACGCCTCAGTGAGAAAGAAAAAAATCGCGAAACGGTGTAATTTGAAGTTACCTTTTATATCAAATAGGTACTTAATCCATGTTGACAACCTATCCTTTGGATCATTTTGGAAATATTTCTTATTTCGCTGTTGGATTTTTTATCATAACTTGAAACATCACGTACATGCTGAACATATAATTACAATAAGACTTTATCGTACAGTATGTTAATAATTTTGCAGCGGTAATCATTTTGACAAATTAAATACTACTACAGGAAGCATAATCCAAGGAATACCCTAATGAAAAACAAACATTAACATTCAATTCCATAGAATATACACATTTGAATTTAAATTTATATTTATGAAATGGATTTTTCATTTGTCAAATATGAAAGTCAAAGCCATATTAAAAGTTGACATATCTTTTCTGTTTTAAAACTTTCTGACAACGAACTAATTACCACTGCCACATCTGTACACAATTTTTGTTTAATCAACGTGTATACTCTTTCTCCACAACGGATAACTGTTGCATTCTAACAAGGTAAAAGGTACTCAAAGTCAGCAAGGACTGGAAAATGCTATCATATTACATCAGACACTCTAAAGTATATCTGAATTCTGAATATTATCCATACCAAAGCAACGCATTTAAATTTAAGTGCTAACCGATATTCTGGGGAATTCCCTTCATCATGGAAGTTAGCAAATGTTCAACCTATTCCCAAAAAAGGCGATAAGACCGATCCCTCAAACTACGGACCAATTGCCATCACTTCCATTTTGTCTAAAATCATGGAAAAAGCCATCAATAAGAAACTGCTCACGTTCCTTGAAAGTAACAAACTCCTTAGTGACCACCAATATGGGTTTAGGCAACGTCGTTCAACAGGTGATCTTCTTTCATAAGTGACCCAAGTTTTGAACAATACAGTAGAGCAGTCCGGTGAAACAGTTGTATTCGCTTTAGTATCTCAAAGGCATTTGACCAAGTTTGGCATAAGTGTTTACTTGCCAAACTCACCTCGTTTGAGTTAAATGATACTCTCATCAACTGGGTTTCTAGCTTCCTTGATAAAAGACGAATACGTCTCGTAGTTGATGGCTTTTTTTCAAAAGAAGTTACGATAAACGCGGGCGTATCACAGGGATCCGTTATAGCGCCTACACTTTTTCTGCGGTACCTGAATGACCTTATTTCTTCAAAACTAACCCCATCCATTGCTTTGCTGGCGATAGCACTCTTCACTGTAGTTCATCTCAGTCTACTCATAGTGATAATCCACCTTCTACGTCAAATCAAGAAATTAAAGCTGAAATGGCAAATTCAATCAACGAAGACATTCAACGCATTCTCGAATAGGGAACCAATAATCTAGTTAAGTTTAATGCTAACAAAACTCAGTGTTGCCTTGTGTCCGCCAAAAAGATCGCTCATTTCCTGTTGTAAGTATGATTGGCTCAGTTTTCAGACTCTATTACTCTGTTGGGTATGACTGTATCTTCAAATCTCTCATGGGTTGACCATCTACTGCCAGCTACCAAAACAGCTGCTCGTAAAATAGGCTTTTTGTACAGATCTAAGCAGTATTTTACCTCTCGACAACTCCTTCTGCTGTATAAGGTCCAAACTCGGCCTCATCTGGGAATATAATTCTCACCTCTGGGTTAGTGCTCCCCAATACGCTCTCGATATCGTTGATCGTATTCAAAAGAGAGCGATTAGGCTTATAAATGACCGGTCCTTAACTTCTCACATACAGTCCCTTGAGCATAGAAGGATGGTTTCAGTTTCTTTGTATTATCGTTATTACAACGGCTATTGTGCTGCTGAATTATATTCTTTGATACCATCTCGGGTTATCTTTGCGAGAAACACTCGGTTCGCTCATTCACATCATCAGTATGCAGTACAAATCTCCACTTGTCGTTCCAAACGGGCTCAATCCAAATTTTTCTACACGGCTTCTAAATTCTGGAATGATCTCCCTAGTTCCTGTTTTCCTCTCACTTATGATAAGAGAAAATTTAAGGTAGCTATTCATAGGCATCTATTGGGAATTCTCTCTACTCTCTAACACACACACACACACGCACGCACACAGCACACACCACACACACACACACACACACACACACACACACACACAACACACACACACACACACACACACACACACACACACACACACACACACACACACACACACACACACACACACACACACACACACACACACACACACACACACACACACACACACACACACACACACACACACACACACACACACACACACACACACACACACACACACACACACACACACACACACACACACACACACACACACACACACACACACACACACACACACACACACACACACACACACACACACACACACACACACACACACACACACACACACACACACACACACACACACACACACACACACACACACACACACACACACACACACACACACACACACACACACACACACACACACACACACACACACACACACACACACACACACACACACACACACACAAACGATTTCATGGAAAAAATATTGTGAAATACCTAATGGTTCTAATCCTTGGGGTATGATTTACAAATTAGCGTCGGAAAAAATTAAAAATAACTTTACTCTTTCGACTATTAAAAAAGATAATGGAGAATATACAGTAGACGTTAAAAGTACTTTAGAGTGTATGATGGATGAATTCATACCAGATGACGATCCTTGCAAAGATAACTTAGACCATAAAAAAATTAGAGATATTATCAAAAATCCTGTCAATACTAATAATGATAATGACTTCACACAAGAAGAAATAAAATACATTTTAGAAAAAATGAATCCAAAAAAAGCTGCTGGTAAAGATGGTATTACAAGTGAAATATTATTAAAATTGTTTTTAAAATTACCTTTATTTACTACTCAAATTTACAATGAATGTTTACACAAAAAGTATTTTCCGAAGGATTGGAAAATTTCAATGATTATACCAGTTATTAAACCAGGGAAAGAAAATATAGATAAAGCAGGAAAATTTAGACCAATTAGTTTGATAAATTTAGGAGGTAAGGTTTTAGAGAAATTAATGATAGCTAGAATTATGAATCACCTTAAAGTTAAAAATGTATTAAATCCAAATCAATTTGGTTTTACAACTGGAAAAAGTACAATTGATGCTTTAATGGAAATGAAAATTTTTATAGATAATGCTTTTATGAGGAGAAGAGATATTGTTATGATAAGCTTAGATGTTAAAGGTGCATTCAATGCTGCCTGGTGGCCATCTATTCTTTACGCATTAAAACAGTTTAAATGCCCCAGAAATTTATACGAATTAACAGTGAATTATTTTTCTGACAGAATAGCGTATTTAGAGTTCAATAATGAGTTGATTAGCAAACCTTTATCTAAGGGATGTCCGCAAGGATCGTGCTGCGGTCCAGGTTATTGGAACATACAATATAATTCATTACTTAGTTTAAATTATAATATAAATTCAAAAGTTATTGCATTTGCGGACGATTTGTTAATATTAATACAAGGAAAAACTCTATTAGAATTAGAAAATTTGGCTAATATTGAACTACAAAAAATTTCATTCTGGGCAGTTAAAAACAAAATTCAATTTAATGAGGATAAATCCAAAATACAGATAATTACAAAAAAAAGATCCTCAAGAAAATCTGATATAAACGTATACTTAAATTATATGAAATTAGAACAAGTAAACTGTATTAAATATTTAGGAATTTATGTAGATACTAAATTTGAATTTGATATACATGTTAAAGAAATAACAGATAAATGCCTTAAATTAATTAATATTTTATCAAAATCAGCTAAAATCACATGGGGTTTAAAACAAGAAGCACTAAATACTATATACAAAGGTGCAATTTTCCCCATTATTGCATATGGAGCTCCAATTTGGTATAAAACTTTAAATAAAAAATGTAATCAAAGAAAAATGAACAGGATACATAGACTAATAAATATAAAAATGACTAAGTTGTACAGAACAATTTCATATGAAGCCTCTTGTGTGTTATCTGGATCTGTGCCAATAATAATTAAAATAAGAGAATGTGTGGAACTTTTTAAAAAAAATAAAGAAAACTTAAATCAAAAAACCAAAAAAGAATTAAAAGCTGAAACAGAAAATGCTAGTATAGCCAAATGGCAAAATGAATGGACAAATAGCAATAATGGAGTAATTACTAGAGCATATTTTCCAGAAATTATAAAAAGGTTACAAATGAACATAAAATTTAATTCAAAGTTATCAATGATTTTAAGTGGACATGGCAAAATTAAAAGTTATTTTTATCGTTTTAAAATAAGTGAAAATAGTTCTTGTATATGTGGCTACGAAGATCAAACAGTACAACATTTAATTTTTAATTGCTCAGAACTGGATAGAATAAGAGAAGTGTTTAAAGACAAAATAATACGAAAAGGTGGCCAATGGCCAATTAATGAAACACAGATTATTGAAAGTTATTTTAACGAATTTTTAGATTTTGTAAATGAAATTGATTTAGATTATTTAGTTATAGAATAATCTCATTGTATTATAAATTTAGAATAAGTTAATATAGTATTAGTTTTAAAATTGTCATTAGAATTAATATTCTAAATTAGATTATTTAGCTTTGAAATGAAATTTATAAGTTACTTAGAGATTGATTATAATAATACACTTGCTATTTAATGTTTAAACAAAGCATGTAATGTTATTGTAACGGGGCATGCTGTAATAAATAAATGTATCAAAAAAAAAAAAAAACACACACACACAACACACGCACACACACGCACACGCACACACAGCACACGCACACGCACACGCACACCACACACGCACACGCACACGCACACGCACACGCACACGCACACGCTCACGCACACGCACACGCACACGCACACGCACAAGCACACGCACACTAACACTCACACGCACACGACACGACACGCACACGCACACGCACACGCACACGCACACGCACACGCACACGCACACGCACACTCACACGCACACGCACACGCACACGCACACGCACACGCACACGCACACGCACACGCACACACACACACACACACACACACATCACTTTCGAAAAACAAAATAACATGAGGACATATTTTTGTATGGGTAGGCGTTGTCTGTTTCTATTCGGCTCAAACAGTAAAATTTTAAAGCAATTAATTCATGATAACGCTAGTCCATAATTGCAAGATGAATTGTACCCGAAACATGTGTATCGGGATTGTGTAAGCCATGCCATAAGAATGAAATTTTTTTGATATGTATTCAAATTGTATGGTAGATTCGTTTTGTTGATATTGAAAAAGGTTTTCTGTATATATAATACTTCAAACTGTCTTCTATAATAGTGACTGATCCATTTAATCATTAACCGGTATGTCGTTGCTGTAAAGAGCTACTTGTTCCGGGTAAACCAGTATACATGTTCAGTCAACCAGTTTTACAACAATGGGTACTAAGGAAAGGATATTAAAGCAAAGGATACTCGTAAAATAATACATCAGAAATACAAGTCTTAAAACGGCACGATTTGATAATGATAGAACATTTGAGAGTCCATATTTTATTTTTTTTTATTTAATTACATTTCAATTAGGCTTGAAACAACTTTTCACAAAAATAGCACATCCAAGTTAAAACAGGCTTGTTGATGTATCATATTTTGAAGGAAACAACCCTAAACCATATCCATAAATGTACATAACCGCTTAAATTTTGATGCATCCCCTACAAAATTTCATAATTCTTCTAATAATGTTACAATAATCTAATAATATTAGATTAGCCCCTCTAGCTGAAATAATAATAAATAAAATTATACATTTAAGAAGGATATACCATTGACTTTAAACCTAAAAAGCGCCCCTGTTTATATTTCCATAAAGCACGATAATCTACCTCCACTAGTCGGCTAGCTCAACTTACATGATTTGAACGAACTCCAATCTTTGCTTCATCGTCAGTAGGGGATTCAAGAAAGGGTGCTACTAGTTTGCTAGCTAAGCTTCCGTCTTGGTACATCATACTTTTTATATACATCTGCCCTAGAAGAGATTAATACCGTAGAGGAAGTAGAAGAAAGTTGAGTATCACTGCTGATTGTACTGTACGTTTATACAGTGAACGCATTATGAAGGATCTTGAAGGTGCTGTTGATTATTCTTATGGTGTACACTATAATACCAAAACATAATAATACTCCTGTTACCTTTAAAGAAAACTATATGGTTATTAAAGCCATCACATATAAAGGGACTCTAGGTTTATATCATCTACTTATTACAAATCAACTCGATTTGAATTTAATAAATTTAAAAGATAAACAAAATTTCAGAAGCTACTAATGTGGCAAGCCGCGATTGTAATACCAAATACTACATACCTATTGTGTTCTCTTTGGTAATACCAGTGAGAAAATTCGAGAAAGCCGGCAGCTAAAGATATTCACAAATAATTAAACACTTATTAGCACCATCACCTACAATTAATAGAGGGGGAGCTATGCTTTTTAAGAAATTAACAAATAGACCGGTGAAATACAGGATGAATGCTAAATGGCGGATAATAAACATACCACCTGATTCTGTATCAAAAACTGCGAAAAAATTTTATAACCGTTTTGCTCGAAAACGTTTAGTTTACGAAGAATTGTTAATTAAAGTTTGGTAAACTAAGCAACACTGTCATTCGTACTAACCTGTATTTAAGTCACCGGTGATTTACATAGTAACGTACTTGATTTAATTGATACCTTAAAAAGAACGCATACAGGCACACCAGTCCTTTCACACGGCAATGTTTCAATTTTAATTAGCTATTTGCTTTTTTAAATTAACAATACATAACTAGTAAGAAAATATCAAGTAGGTTATAAGTGTTTTTATTACCTTACAATTACTTACAATTATAGCAGAGGCATTAAAATTGCCACGACATACCCCTAAAATTAAATACATATCTGCATACTCAGCAAAACTGCACTCCATAACGCTAATTTTGGGAATCTAACAGAAAAATTAATATCTAAACTACAAGAAGATAATGAAATTACGGAAACAACACGAATAAACACAAATTAAGCGAAATTAAACTAAACTGAAGATAAAGAAGATAAAGACAATTCAACATGAGATTTTGATCAGCGAATTATGGCAGAAATGTGAGTAAAAGTCAAATTACTTGAAAAATGTACGTAAAAGCCTACGTTTCTTTTAAAATGTGAAAATTGTATTACACATTGTTGCAACATTTTTATAAAACTCAAGCATTGCAAAAACTTGAAACTTCTGATAGAAACTCCAGGTAAACCAAAGGTATGATGATTACAACTACAGACTGTTGATTTTTTTGTTGATTAAACTACAACAAGAAATTGTTATTTCATAAAAATAACGCACAATAAGCAATCCGGAATCCAACTTAAGACTGTTAATAACTTCTCATCTATGAGGTTAACTGCACATTGGTATAGGTGATATGTCTATTATCCGTCATTTAGGATTCAGCCTGTATAAATATTGGGATGATATAGAGATCGTTTCAAGACTGAAGAATGCTGAGGTCCGCGTGGGGTAAATTGGGATTTGACGATCATGCGAAAGAAATTCTAACTAAAAACACCAGCTGTATCGAACGCAGTATGAAAAGCGTAAAAGTTTATAAGTTGGATAGTGTATTGGCATTCGGAACAAAATTGGTTTCTACGCAACCATTCTTTAGTCCTGAAACGATCTCTATACATGAACTAATTCGTGATTTAAATGTAGTGTGTGCAGAAAAATGGGCAGGAAACACAAGTGTCATAAATGACTCAATTTCAACTGTAGAAGAACTATAAAGAAGGGTACATTGAAAAACCAAATAGCCGTTTTTTGAACAATATCAATAGGAACACTTAGAAGCAAACGTATCATAATTAAAATGCTCCTTGACAAATTTGGACGTTCACATGTACAGTATTAATTCAAGAAATTAAACCCTCACCTTAATCTGATTGATAATAATCGATTTGGTCTCGAGGATAAGAAACTCTACAATGTTACCAACCCCAGAGATCTTTAGGATGTCGATGCTAGGCAATACTATTTATCAGTTCAATTTGGATAGAAATCGTTTGAACCGGAAGAAGGTGGTATTATAAGACAAGAATAACTTTATTTTGCCTACAAGCAGTTCAGAAATTAAAGAAATCTCCAATGTTTTTTAGGTGTTGGAGGAAAGACTATAAAATTAAAGAAACAATAGCTAAGTAATGGCCATCTCTAAATCACAGCTCGTCAACGAATTGCCAAAACCTGCAAGAAAAAAATGTAAACGAAGGATAACAATAATAAAAAGATTTTTATGACCTTCGGTAAGTAGAATTGACTTAATTTAACATATATGCTAAACAAAATAAGGGCAGTAAGCATGTATTAGTGGTTATCGGCATTTTTTGTAAATACTTGTAGACTGAAGTATTAAAAAGGAAAACAGGTTACGAATGCCATGCAAACAATCTTTAAACGAGGCCGGAAACATTTGGCGACAGATACAGAAAGAGAATTCACAATCAGCGTTTTACTACATTAGTTTACTAAATTATTGCTACGCATATAATTTGTACTGTAGCACAGGATTGTAAAAATCGTAAGCTTGAACTGCCTGAATGAAGCTGAATACCAAGCTAGACTCTTACACTGCCATAAAAACCTTTGATAAAAATAGATATTGTGTTTTCCAAACGATACAGACCCAATTTGTATATTGAACTATTCAAAATTGTGAAGGGAGGATTTTACGAACATGAGTTACAGGAAGCAGTACCTATATCGTGTACATTGTACACTCCAAGAATAATGGTTATTAGTGGTATGAATGCAATAATTTAATTTTTTTTTGTAAATTCCAAATATTATTGCATGAAAGACTCTGGATCAATCATATATCATATTGTTTTATAAGTAGACATTTAATTTAGAATTTGTGAAATAAACATATTGCCATGGAATGTAGCTTATTCATGAAATAAAACGCATAAAAAAATAGTATTTTTTATTTCAGTGTGCTAAATAGTACATTATCAAGCAATATTTTTCCAAAATTTTATTATTTTATGTAGAACATCTAAATTACTTCTATACCTAATCATTACTTGATCACCATATTCTTGAATCTGGTCCATATATCGAGCCCAAGCAAGAATTTGTACTTGTTTCACATTTACTTATCAATGTGTTTTAATATTCACTTGTAAACTTTGTTGTTTCTCGTTTTCCCATTGTTAAAACTTGTATGAAATGCTTTGTCTAATAATATTTTAGTCAAAATGACCGGGCATTCGTAATTAGCATAATACACCGCTTACATTCAGTTTTAAGAAATAGAGTACTTATATATACAGTATTAATATTTTCTAAGATACATATTACATTTTCTGACATACAGTGTGCATCATCGCTTCATAATAAATTGGATAGGTACATTTTGAGTGATGTCACCAGGTAAATGTATATTGTCTACTTCATTAAAAGTTAATAAATTATAACCTCCTAGACAATTTGATAAAACTTGTAATGGTTTTGTATAATTTAACATTTGTATCAAATAATATCTTAATAATAATTTCATTCGCACACTGCGAGTTTATAGCTCACAGTTAACACGTTCCGCTGCGAATTAAAAAAAAGGTAGCAGTGCTTGGTGCTAACAGATTTTTTCATAAATTCAATAGAATTTATTGCAAAATGGCCATTTAACTATCTACTAAAAAATAGTTTTACAAAATTAGGGCTGAAAGGGCCACGTCGGTAAAAACCGTCACGCGCCCCGCGCACATAAGTTTGATATCCGGTGCTGAAGACAGTTATATCCGTCATAATAAAATTGCATTGTAAACTCAGCAAAAAATTTAGCAAAAGCAGATAATGTAAAATGTAGGTACCAACTCATTAAAATACTTAGTTTATGTTACATATTTACATGATAGTCTGTGAAACATTTGCCAGTATATAGGTATGGATTATTTTCACATCCAGGACAGTGGAAAGTTGTTTCCTTTCTTTTTTTGTTATGCTGGTAACACCAAACACATTGTCTGGAAAGAACTCTTTCATTAGTTCCTACGGGATTTTTGTGAAGAGTTCTTATCCTTATCACAAAAACTGGAGCTCGTGGCTTGTAAGGAACAAGGCTCTATAATACTGAGCCTAAAATCGTAGATCGACATTTTAGTTTTAGTAACTTTTTTGAATAATAAGTAGGAAGTCATCACCAACATTTGAAGAATATGCAGGCCAAGCTTCTTGTTCTATCTAAGGGTTTTCCTGTCGCACGGATAGCATGACATTAACTGATCCTGGCGATGTACTCCACCCATAAACTTATTGTATTGATATATGGCATTGGGCTTTTGCCTTTCTCGTTTGTTTGTTTGTTTGTTTTTTTGTTTGTTTGTTTGTTTGTTTGTTTGTTTGTTTGTTTGTTTGTTTGTTTGTTTGTTTGTTTGTTTGTTTGTTTGTTGTTTGTTTGTGTGTGTGTGTGTGTGTGTGTGTGTGTGTGTGTGTGTGTTGTGTGGTGTTGTGTGTGTGTTGTGTGTGTGTGTGTGTGTGTGTGTGTGTGTGTGTTGTGTGTGTTGTGTGTGTGTTGTGTGTGTGTGTGTTTGTGTGTGTGTGTTGTGTGTGTGTTGTGTGTTGTGTGTGTGTGTGTGTTGTGTGTGTGTGTGTGTGTGTGTGTGTTGTGCTTGTGTTGTGCTTGTGCTTGTGCTTGTGCTTGTGCTTGTGCTTGTGTTGCTTGTGCTTGTGTTGCTTGTGCTTGTGTGCTTGTGCTGTGTGCTTGTGCTGTGCGTTGGTGCTTGTTGCTTGTTGCGTGCTGTGCTTGTGTGCTGTGTGCTTGTGCTTGGTGCTTTGTGCTGTGCTGTGCTTGTGGTGCTTGTGCTGTTGTGCTTTGTGTGTGTGCGTGCTGTGTGTGCTGTGTGTGCTGTGTGTGTTGTCGTGTGGTGTGTGTGTGTGTGTGTGTGTGTGTGTGTGTGTGTGTGTGTGTGTGTGTGTGTGTGTGTGTGTGCTTGTGTGTGTGTGTGTGATAAAATTAACCATTTGGTTTGTAAATTCCTAGTAATGTGGCTACATCACGTTTGTGCCATTTTCACTAACAGACCCTCTTCACTACATCTATATATTGCCTCCCTTTATTTAATTTTTTATCTTTGACTTCCACGGAGTATATCTTTTGTCGGCGAGCAGTTTTTGGATAGATCGTAGTCATTGTAATAATTGTCCATAAAGACCGAATGTCCGCAATCTAAGTGCGTCTCCATAAAATTAAGTACATTAGCAGCGTGACCTTTGCCTCCTAGATCGTCCAGTGTACACAGCAAACCTCACATTTGTACCGTCAGGTTCCGTCAAAACATAATTTAATTCCATATTTATGGCGTTTATTTTTTATATACACAATCGTCCACGCCGTAAAATCATAGATTCATCTAATGATAAATATTTGTCGGAGTAATAAGCTTCGACCATTTTATTATTAAAATAATCAATCAGGGGTCTGATTTTAAACAGACGATCTTCTGGTTTTGCTTTCCTTCATGAGGATTGACGGTAAAGTGCAAGCACCTAAAATATAATTGTAAGGCACTTAATATTTGTTTCAATCAAAGCTGCTCCGATAGTTACCTCATTATCAAAAGAAATCTGTCCCTGCTCATGGCTTTACGGAAGAACGGTATAGAAAATAGCCTAGATGTCTTCCAGTAGTCTTGAAGCCGGTTCATGGATATAGTTCCCATGTGAAAAAATATTCCAAGAAACATACGTAATTCATCAACAGTAACGGGGCGCCAGCGACTAATCCGTGCCGATGGTGTCAGCGACGAAGCCAGAAAAACTTCCTCTGCATATCTGTTTGTTTCTTCAGCAATCAATCCATAAAAACTGTCGTCTACCAACATCAATAGGTCTATTACCTGTAAAAATAAAAATATCACATATAATATGCATATCTTAAACAAATAAACAATATATTACCTTGTGGTAGAGTACAGAACTCCCTACGTTTCGTAAAAGATATGTTCTTCATGCCGGATGTATCTTCCGCCCAACGCGGGGATGGACGTTCGGCCCTCTTCGCAGCCTTCTTACTTTTAGGCTTTGCCGTTGTCGGTGCAACAGGAGTAACTGGTGGGTGGTTACCTATTAATTTTTTTGCACATTTTCATCGCTATAATCACTGTCAGAGTGATCACTTTCAGACCCTTTGCATGGCGCGCAAGGTCATTATCTGGTAGGCATTCCTCATCCGAGCTTGAATAAGGTTCTGCTTAATTTTCTAAAATATCTTCGTCCCTTGACTCAAAGAGAATTGTTTCCAATTCTTTTAGATCTGCTTCATTATTAAAATTATAAAGCTTGTTGGTTTTTCGCGCCCTTTTGGCTCCTGAAGGTACTGCACGGTCATCTGCCATATTATCAGCAAAAAACAAAATGCTTCGTCGTTATAATACGTAAACAATAAAAAACACAACACATCGCTACGACGTGAGGCACGCGACTAAACCGTACTAATTGAATACACCCATAGACGTATGATATGAGAGAGCCACTGTAACGTCATGCACAAAGACTAACTCGACCAAACCAATTTTTTATTGTAATAACACGTTTTGAACACGCTGACACAATTACAGTCGCCCCGCGCGAGAGCTAAGCACACAGAGTGCTATTAAGAAACCTAATACATATGACGGTAAAAACCATCGCGTGCACTTACGAAAGATAGCTGATGACGGTTTCTACCGTCATCAACAGCGAAAGTGTTGAAACACTCATCGGGAATAACAATATATTCTGTACAAATAAACAACTTTCAAGGGTAGAACTTTCTCATCAAAGAACGCTTCAGATACTTTCTATAAATCTAAACGTTATTGCACCATAGTGCTTCCTGTAATTTTTGTTGAACACTGCTCATAATTATAAAATTGTTTCTAAAACAAAAAAGGGACATAATATTCTATGTGAAGTTATATCCCCGAGGTCTAGTACCAGTAAAATTAAAATATACTAATCGTTTAGCTTTGTAAGGGATACGTATTACTTTATTTTGTTTCATTGTAAATACATCATGTCTTATCAAATGTTGGTACCTCATTATTACGTTACTATCAAACAAAACATGTTTATAGTTATTTACCTCTCGATTTTTTTCATCAACAGTGAGTATAAATTTTTGCACGATATCCTGTAAACTCAATCATAATTTTGCAATGATTCTCGTCTTTCATTAAGCCAAGAATTTTATTATGTACTACTGGAGTTTCTAAAATACCCTCAAAACTATAATAGGGTGTGTCGAATTTATCTATCTGTCAGTGTACACGGTCTTAACATTATTATGATACTTAGATAAAATGTACCCATAGTAAACCTAGCACAAGGAAGTTTTTGAAACATCCTAAACGCTGAAGTCTGCATGTTTAGGTTTGTCTAAGTATACTTATAACTTATTTATTTGTACTTTAAGAATATCATTGTTAAATATCGTACAACTATACAAATTTGGTTTTGGATTAAAAGCACGAGCACCATAGCGACTATTCCATATTGTTACTAACATATGTCTTTATATTTACGTTTATAATTTCTATCAGCTTGTCAGCTTTATCAGTTTATCAAATTCATTTTGAAGTTTCTGACTGACGCATCTGGTTTTGATATTGATATATGCAAATGTAAACTTTTACCATTATTACATATTTGAAATACTCTTCGAAATGCTTCAATAAAATGGTTATTACCTCTAATTGTTATACCATAATCAGTAAATGGTTTCATGCAAATGTAACAAAGCGTAAAGCGCTCTCAAAGTATTGAACCCCACATGGACTTAAAATGTCCAAAGGAATTATTTGATTGATCATTTCATTGGCCCAATGTGTAATACTTTGAAGTTATTTAATAAACCCTAAAATGCAAGCATTTACTCTATAAATACCTAAATAGTAAGCAACGCTGAAGGCAAAAGAGCCGACATTTTTAATCCACACGAAAGGTAAACAGTATCATTTTTTGTATTAATATGAGCAATGCAACCAACGGACTGATAATAAAGTAGTACATGTTTGGCTAACTTTTCAATTTTTTTTACATCATCTGATTGGATGGGGAAATGAATTATAATTTAAAACATCACTAACATGAAGATAATTATCGACCCTATTTTGTATGATGTACAGTTTATAAATCCGAAAAACAACCTACAAGAAGCAATAATTATCACCATTTTTAACGTTCACTATTGCATACCTTACGGCTTTGGTGTAAGAAACTTTAACGTAAGTCAAAAGATCACCTCTATCTGGAGCGTAACTATTAATATTCACTTTTAAGTGATATTCATTATATACTACCCAACTAAAATCATTTTTGGAAAACTGTTCTAATTTTTTTTATCCACAACCGACACATTATCATGTCATAATTCAACTGCTTACAAACGCATTATAAACATTACAAAACCCTAGTGTTTTATATTCACAAAACACTAGGGTTTTATATTCATAAGACACTGTAGCGTTTTCATACTTTATTTATTAAAGTTAACATTTATATTAACATTTATAGAAATATTCTTATTATTTTCTTCTGAAATATTATTGTCGGGAATATTGACGTTAAATTTAGTTACACCCGGGGTTATACCACTTCTACTCGGAACCGAATCAATAGCTGGATTCAGAATTTTCGAACTTGCTCCTTGAATCTTTCTGGCTCTATCCATTTTATTTGACACTGCGTCTTCAATATAGCCTTCTGCCACAGAGGATGACTTCCATCCACCGTGGCGTTTAATAGTCGTAAGATCTCCTCCTGCATTGGCCAATAATGTAGCGGAGGATCTCCTCATACTATGGTCTGTATACAAAGCAGAATTTGGTAAATTAAGGAAGGCAACTATTGAAGCAGGTATTCTTGACATAGTGTTAATACCAACTGGCCGAGCTGTCCATCTTCCGTTTACGTATCGCAAAAAAAATCTGCCATTACATGCATTTTGTGTAGGACGTAAAAGTGCATACTTTCTGTAAAGTGCTAAGGCGTTAATGCTAAAACCATCTTCCATAAGTACAAAACTACGTGGAACATGGGTTTTTGTATCTGGTATTGAAACGTACAAATAAGCCCCTTTGTCTTGTATGTCGTCTATTTTTAAAAAGGTCAACTTGTTACATCGGCAAGCGCCAGCAATACCAAATATTAATGCAACCTAAACAAATTGAAAATTGGAAAAAAAAGAACTTAGTGAACAAATTTCACTTTCATCATTAAATATTTCTCATCTGGAGATTCCTTCAGAAACTTTTTAATGTGCTCTTGTTCCAGAACTTTAGCTTTCTTCGCTTTGTAGGTTCTAGTTTAGTTTTCAAGAATGCTATTAATTTACCATATTTGGAAATACCTATATTCTTATGCACTTTTAATGTAGTTTTCAACATTGAATATTTTGTCCAAAGTGATGACGCAGCAAACCTTTTATTGGCATTAAAGAAATATGCCAGTAGAACTGTTTCCGTTATAGATGTTATTCCTTTTTCTTTTTTCCAGTTGTCGAAATCTAAATATTTTTTTCGTATGCGTCTTTGCACTTGGCTGGAACTAAATGTAAAGTCGCTTGCTCTGCGTCTTCCAATATTTCTACTGGTACGTCTGGTACGGCGAACTCTTTCATAATGTTCACAAATACTATTCTAACAATGCAAACTCTTTTCATCTTTATATAGATCGTTTTAGAATTTTACTTACATTTTGACACCTTAAGCACAAAATATGACTTGAAAGATAAAATATGTAAATGACCACCCATAAATTCAAATAATAAGAAAATTGAATTAAAATAATTAAGTACATTTCATTCTAATTTATTGTCGGTTGTGGATAAAGTTTTGTATTACATTCGGGTCTAATTAGGCATATAAAACACGCAAGAAAATACACGCGAGAGCGTTAGCTCGAGCGTTTATTTTCTTATTCTTATTTTTTTCTAATTTTCAATTTGTTTAGGTTGCATTAATATTTGGTATTGCTGGCGCTTGCCGATGTAACGAGTTGACCTTTTTAAAAATAGACGACATACAAGACAAAGGGGCTTATTTGTACGTTTCAATACCAGATACAAAAACCCATGTTCCACGTAGTTTTGCACTTATGGAGGATGGTTTTAGCATTAACGCCTTAGCACTTTACAGAAAGTATGTACTTTTACGTCCTACACAAAATGCATGTAATGGCAGATTTTTTGCGACACGTAAACGGAACATGCCTCAGCCAGTTGGTATTAACACTATGTCAAGAATACCTGCTTCAATAGCTGCCTTCCTTAATTTACCAAATTCTGCTTTGTATACAGACCATAGTATGAGGAGATCCTCCGCTACATTATTGGCCAATGCAGGAGGAATCTTACGACTATTAAACGCCACGGTGGATGGAAGTAATCCTCTTGGCAGAAGGCTTATTGAAGACGCAGTGTCAAATAAAATGGATAGAGCCAGAAAGATTCAAGAAGAAAGTCGAAAATTCTGAATCCAGCTATTGATTCGGTTCCGAGTACAAGTGGTATAACCCCGGTATAACTAAATTTAACGTCAATATTCCCGACAATAATATTTCAGAAGAAAATAATAAGAATATTTCTATAAATGTTAATATAAATGTTTAATAAATAAAATATGAAAACGCTACAGTTTATGAATATAAAACCCTAGTGTTTTATGAATATAAAACACTAGGGTTTATATTTATAATGCGTTTGTAACAGTTGAATTATGACATGATAATGTGTCGGTTGTGGATAAAGTGTATTAATAGCCTTTGGCTAAACTTCGCCCACTCTAAAATAAACGCAATAAAATAAAATAAATAAATAAACTACAAGCAGTGTTGCAAGTAATTTATTCAAGGAGCGGCTTAATAAATATCACGGATGGTGAAAATATTAGTAACATAAAGACGATTTTAATTTTAATAATGAACTGAATTATTTTATGTATTGTGAATACTACGGATATTTAATGTTTTTGCTGTACATAACACTTTGTTTCGACAGAAAATTGTGACTTAGTTAAATATGGATGAACATATTTTGTGAGTTATGTTTATTTGTCACCATGCCCATGCATATACTTAATTATACTTGTCAAAAGCTACACACAGTACCGTTAAACCACGCACGAATTTGCAATAGGAGGTTACTGCCGGGGAGGTACCACCACCCTTACCATGGGCTCCTTAATATTGGGTCTCCGATTTTCTGAGCTCGGTAAGGGCTGCCGGTTACCTTTTCCATCATCCTTAATCTATTCTCATCCTTATTCTTCTTTCTCGCCCTCACTGTCTTCCTATCGGATTAAAAGTCCCAAATTAAAAAATAAGATGGCTGTGGTTTCTAGGGTTATAAATTCCGGACGTAAAATCCTGCCCCATTCGGATGTCCGGGAGGGCAGGGCCCAAGCGACCTCGGTCATCGAAAGTATCAACTTTCTGATTCACTACTGCAACATCCGCGGTATCAGGTCTAATCTTAATGCTATTCGCCAACATCTTGAACAATTACAACCTGATATATTGTTTTATCTGAAACACAAGTCTCCTCTAAGCTCCGAGTCACCCGACTTGCAATTTCCTCAATACCATCTTCACTCTAACTTTCGATATAAAGGAGGCGTATGTGCGTACATCAAGGACAGAATTGCTTGCAAGAGGGTTTCTTCCTTAGAAAATAAAAATTTTGAGGTGATTTGGTTTAAACATTCTGGTCCTAATTTTGTGAAATTCTACTGTTGCATTTATAGGTCTCCTAATGACGCAACTTTCAAGACTTCTTCGATTACCTTAGTATGAAAGTTGACTATCTCCTGTCTCAGTTTCCATCTTGCGATATCTCATTTGTAGGCGATTTCAATGTTCATAACTCTAATTGGCTTCAATTTTCATCTACTACAAATCCCTGGTCATAGTGCAGAAACATTTGCTATTTCATGTGATCTCACACAAATGATTTCTGAACCCACAAGAATCCTGATAACCCTAACCATACTCCACATCTTCTAGATCTCTTTCTTACATCAAACCCTCTTGTTTATAAAACTTCCGTTCTTTCGCCTTTAGGTCTTTCCGACCATTGTCTAATAAAATCATTTCTACTGTACCTAATTCCACTGTTGTTTGCAAAACCGATAGAACCTTGTGGTGTTTTAAGTCAACTCGATGGAGTGATTTACGGGATTTCTTTGCAACCTTTCCATGGCGTGAATATTGTTTTAAGTCGTCTTCTTCTTCGGACATCGCTCTTTCAGTATCTGAAGTCATCCTCATGGGAATGGAGTTGTACATTCCGAAAAAACAGTACCGTGTAGGTCATTCACGTTCCCAACCCTGGTTCAATAAGGCTTGTTCTGATGCAATATCTTTAAAAAATAAATGTTACATTAAATGGAAATCTAATAAATCGGTTGACAGTCATGTAGAATACGTTGGTGCTAGAAATATCTGCAAAGGTGTCATCACTAAAACTAAAAAGTTGTTCGAACAACGAAAATGCAATGAACTAGCTACACCTCCTTTAGGCAGTCGTAAATTTTGGTCTTTAGCAAAGCCATTAGTAAAAACTTTCGAACATCTTCATTTCCCCTGACATCTATTGACGGATCGGTAGTTGCTGATTCTGTAGACAAAGCCAACGTTTTTGTGGATTTGTTTGCATCAAACTCGTGTCTCAATGATTCTGGAAAAGATGTGCCCCTAGTCAACTCTTCTTCATACGTTATGAAACCAATTCATTTTCGGTACAAGCTCTTGGAATCGATCATCAGTAGGCTTGATCTCAATAAGGCGATTGGCCCAGACGGTATCCAGCTATTGTCTTAAAAAAATGTTCCCCCGAACTAGTACCAGTCCTATCTAAGCTCTATACGATCTCTATATCTTCTGGGGAATTCCCTTCATCATTTGTCTAAAATCATGGAAAAAGCCATCAATCAGCAACTGCTCACGTTCCTTGAAACTAACAAACTCCTTAGTGACCACCAATATGGGTTTAGGCAAAGTCGTTCAACAGGCGATCTTCTTTCATATGTGACCAAAGTTTGGAACAATACAGTAGAAGTCCGGTGAAACAGTTGTAGTCGCTTTAGATATCTCAAAGGCATTTGACCAAGTTTGGCATAAGTGTTTACTTGCCAAACTCACCTCGTTGGGTTAAATGATACGCTCATCAACTGGGTTTCTAGTTTCCTTGATAAAGACGAATACGTGTCGTAGTTGATGGCCTTTTTCAAAAGAAGTTAGCATTAACGCGGGCGTACCACAGGGATCCGTTATAGCGCCTACACTTTTCTGCTGTACATAAACGACCTTATTTCTTCAACAACTAACCCCATCCATTGATTTGCTGACGATAGCACTCTTCACTGTAGTTCATCTCAGTCTACTCATAGTGATAATCCACCTTCTATGTCAAATCAAGAAATTAAAGCTGAAATGGCAAATTCAATCAACAAAGACATTCAACGTATTCTCGAATGGGAACAATAATCTAGTTAAATTTAATGCTAACAAAACTCAGTGTTGCCTTATGTCCGCCAAAAAAGATCGATCATTTCCTGTTGTAAGTATGAATGGCTCAGTTCTTAAGTTTTCAGACTCTATTACTCTGTTGGGTATGACTGTATCTTCAAATCTCTCATGGGTTGACCATCTTCTGTCAGCTACCAAAACAGCTGCTCGTAAAATAGGCTTTTTCAGATCTAAGCAGTACTTTACCTCTCGACAACTCCTTCTGCTGTATAAGGCCCAAATTCAGCCTCATCTGGAATATAATTCTCACCTTTGGGTTAGTGCCCCCAATACGCTCTCGATATCGTTGATCGTATTCAAAAGAGCGATTAGGCTTATAAATGGCCGTCCTTAACTTCTCACATACAGTCCCTTGAGCATAGAAGGATGGTTTCAGTTCTTTCTTTGTATTATCGTTATTACAACGGCTATTGTGCTGGTGAATTACATTCTTTGATACCATATCCGGCTATCTTTGCGAGAAACACTCGTTTCGCTCATTCACATCATCAGTATGCAGTGCAAATCTCCACTTGTCGTACCAAACGGGCGCAATCCACATTTTTCTACACGGCTTCTAAACTCTGGAATGATCTCCCTAGTTCCTGTTTTCCTCTCACTTATGATATGAGAAAATTTAAGGTAGCTGTTCATAGGCATCTATTGTCAATTCATTATCCCTCTATCCATCCTCCTAAGTGTTCCTGAGTGCTTTAGCACGATAGGCCTTATTTAGCCTGTTCAAGTCCACAATCATAAAAAAAAACTTGTCATGTGTGTCATTCAATTAATCGTCCATACGTTACACATAAATTATAAGTCTTCTAAGAATAATTGCTACGAGTCACCACTGGTAAGTAACGTATAACAACAAACGAATAACGGAGAGGCAGGTTTCACTATTGCGAGTTACGAAGTACCCATAAGTCAACAGCTTCTCTATATTGAACATAAAATTGACAATTCTCAGTCGCGAAGACTTTTTTTACAAGATTCCTTTTTTCGCACCACTCCCCATCCTCCGACCCCTACCAATTCAAACCTACTAAATAAAGATTTCAGATTTATACGATGTCCAGTCCTAAGGGCCACCTTAGAAGGGCTGAATTTAGGCTAGTTTAATCAGTGTTTTTCTTAAAAACGCCATCATTTTCATAAATCATGACAAAATACTTTTAAGAGATAACTTCAATATTTAAAAAAATTCAACAATCTGCAACACATAGACGTGTACTATTTTTAGAAAATGGATTTGTTCTTTGGATATTACTCTAGACCGACGTCACCGGAATATTCCCTATCTACAGATGTGACTTGATTGGCGGCAGTTGAAATCGTACTCCAACATTAAACATTGTAATCAGTGGCGTGAACAAATAATATGTCTCAACCAGTGATTTACAAAAGTACGTATAGCTTTCTAGAAATGATAAAAAAAATGCATGTGAAATGTTACTTTTATCAATTTTGCAAAATAATATATTAATACAACGTCAATGGCGATTACTAAGACCAACATATGGTTGCCAAAAAAGCCATTACAGAACTGAACAATTTTGAGCATAATTTCACTTTTTTTACAATCCTGAAAATACAGTATGCCCCAAAATATACAGTACTGGAAATCTATGTTACTGTTATTGTTATTATTTAGTTGTCGGGATGATACTGTAAATGTTCAAAATATGCTCCATTGCGCTGTAGACAGTGTTTATAGTGATCACGCAGATTTTGAAACATATTCTGGAACATAGGTTGCTTGAGTCCTGAAAAACGAGACGATCTTCTGACGTAATGCAGGCACAGTTTTGGGTGGATCTGGATAGCTGAAAATTTTCTCCTTTAACATTCCCCACACATAAGCATCAGGTGGTGTCAGATCGCGGGAATGTGAAGGGTGGGGGAACTCAGTCCCACGGGAAATGATTCGTTCTGGAAAGGCCAAAAATCGTGCACAATATTCAACCCTGACATGGCTATCTTGTCACGTCAATCGTTGTCCAACCTGTATTCGGTAAAATCACCTAACTCTTGACACAATCGTCGAAGTGACGTATTGCTGATGTTTAATTTCAGGGATGTTCGTCGAAGACTTCGCTTTGGTGACTCCAACACCTGATTGAGGACACGTACATGATTTTCATTTGTGGACACAGTTACTGGCCTACGAGACCTTCGTTCACGTTGAAACAATACACTACCCGTACAACGAAATTTAGTAACGCTAGACAGCATAACTGTGTTGCTTGATGCCAGCTTATTAAAGTGTTCACGATATTGTTCCGCCACTAACATTAAACTCAACCCATTTCCGTACGAGCGAAAATAATATTCCACTATGAACACTTTTTCTTCCGTCGCGAGACCATGTCATGCGCATGCGGGCTGCGCGAGAGCCAGTATTATATATGCATACCGTACAAATCTTTTACTTCTAATATAAAGGGGAATATATTAAGGTTTTAAGATAGATCACAATTTTAGGATGCTATGTGTACGATTTTTTAAATTACAGATTACTAACGCAATTTTTTGCTTAAATACCTATTTATTAAAAAAAAGATGTTTACCAGGGTGCTGTTAGTAGAATTGTTACAACCATATCCAGCCCACATCATTATTTTAAAAATGCTGCAAATTGTATCAATACTTCCACATAAAAAATGTTAATTATGCTTTAAAATGACATTTACACGATTTGTTGTACAGAAAAATTATAGAAACAAAACTACTCACAATTAGATCAATGTCATTTAATTTATACCAACTTAAATGCCATAAGTATGGAATGGAAAAATTTAATACAACAGTATTGCCGAAACCTGGTTGCGTCTATACCTAGACCATTAACATTCCTGATAGAGAAGAATGGAGCTATGATTAAGTGAAGTTGTTAAATTTGTTACTAAATTCTAAAATATAATTTGTTCAAGTTTATTTTTAAACTGGCATACCGTCAAAATATTTTAACCTCTTTTTGATAAATCGTGTTCACACTAAGTTCGAGATATTAGCAAAAAAAACCATAAATTTTAAAAATCGTTTTTTGTAAATAACTCGAAAACTATTAATTTAAAAAAAAACTTACAAGAATTCTTTTCGATCAGAAATTTGTTTTTCTACATAATGCCAAAATTAAAAAAAAATCGTGTGGACGGGTACCAAAATCTATTTTTTGTAAATATTTCGAAAATGACAAAATTTTCGAAAAAAATTGTAAAAACACTTTTTGTGTTTATTTCCTATCTAATGGTCTTTTCACTTTTTGAATATGTTAAATAGTACCGGAGATATTTAGGAAAAACCTGTTTTTTAAAGTGACGGTTTTTTGCTAATATATTGTAAACCGTTTGTTATACAGAAAAATTATAGGGATAAAAAATACTCACAATTATATTACTAATTACATATTAAAAGTAAAAAAATATAAAAAATAAATATTTTACGTCTTTCCTCATACACCATTGAGCCCAAAAACAATCAGTCGCTTTGAGTAGTTGACGTCTATAGTGTGCCAAATTTCAAGTTGATATATTAAGTCCTTCGGTTATGGAGTACACAGACACACAGACACACAGACATGATTTTTTTTCTCAAATTTTGTTTTTAGATGTTTTCGAACATTTTAAAGCGATTAAGCAAATAAAAATGTTTGAAAATTTTTTTAGCGATACAGTACTTCCCATCCGTTGGATGTGGAAGTAAAATTGGACAATTATTTATAAACTGAAATACCACATGACGCCCTTAGTCTCCATTGCCGACTCCACTTAAGTATCCCGAAAGCGTATGTGAGGTCGTATCTACATTATTAGGTACTACATCATTGTTCTGTACATTGTGTATGTCACTCAATAATGTAACTATGACAGTAAACAATAACGCACGTTTAAAGTAGGCAAATAAAATATATCTGGTGGGGAACACCACATGACTTTCCAACCTATAAAATGGAAATTAAAAGAAGTGAAATAATTTTATAACATTTTTTCAAGGATAATTATGCAATCTCTTTTATCAGAAGTTCATTACGAAAATAGGCAACATTGTAAACGCAAAAACAATAATCTATATCAAACAGACGTTGAAAACTTAATGACAGATGCTAACTTAAAACAAACAAGCTTTTCTCCCGCAAAATTTTGCGGTTCAAATTAAATTTACAACATTGTAGAAATGAAAACAATAATCTATGTCAGAATGACGTTTAAAACTTCAAGTCAGATAGAGGTTAATAGACATAAATATATGTTAACGCAAAAAAAATTGCAAAGCAGACCGCTTCTATAAAAATTTTGATAATACAGCTTAGCATTTTCAATCATATTTATTTAATTTTTATATTTATTTAAAATTCTGGCTACGTTATTTGCTTCTACGCAAAATTACCTGCATATCAAAAAAATTCATCGAAATTTCAATTTCAATTTTTCTAGTATAACTATGCACCCTCTTTTGTATACGTTACATAACGAAAACAGGCAACATTGTAAACACAAAAACAATAATCTGTCAGAATGACGTTTAAAATTTCATGTCAGATAGAGATTAATAGACATAAATAGATGATAACGTAACAAAATTCCAAAGCCGCCCGCTTCTATAAATATCTGGTATGGAATACCACACGACCTTCCAACATATAAAATGGAAATTAAAAGAAATGAAATAATTTTAATAACATTCCTTTAAGGATAACTATGCAACCTCTTTCATAAGACGTTTGTTACGAAAATAGGCAACATTGTGAACGCAAAAACAATAATCTATGTCAAACAGACGTTTAAAACTTCATGACAGACAGAGGTTAATAGACATCTAGATGCTAACTTAAAAGGAATGAAATAATTTTGATTTAAATTTTTTATGATAACTATGCAACCTCTTCTTTATACGTTCATAACGAAAACAGACAACATTGTAAAAACAAAAACTATAATAATCTATGGCAGAATGACGTTTAAAACTTCATGTCAGATAGAGATTCATAGACATAAATACATGTTAACGTAAAAAAAATTCCAAAAACGCCCGCTTCCATAAACATATCGATAATGCAGCTTCAGCATTTTTTAAGATTTATTTCGCATTATATTAAAAAATTTCATAAAGAAAATGTAGTAAAATCACATTTTCTTTAAAAAATACCTCTATACTTTTTCTTATAAAATTAATCGTTCTTCAAATAATGGTAAAATTTGAAGTAACACTTAAATTAGGAATTTTTGCCACTGAATAAAAATAAATTTTTTTTTTACTTATAGTATTTCCGAACAGGCTAAGATTTGCCTAACGTGCTAAAACACTCAGGAATACTGGGAGGGTTTAGGGACATTGTTTGGCTGCCGAGAAATGTTTATGAATGGCTAGCTTAAATTGACTTTAGTCAAAGCTTGGAGGAAAACAGGAACTGGGTAGTGCATTCCACAATTTGGTCACCGTGTGGAGAAATGTAGATTGAGCCCGTTTAGTGTGACACGATGGAATTTTGAGTGCGTAATTATGGTGTGAATGGGCTAACCGAGTGTTCCTAGCGAAGATGGCCTGCGAAGGTATTAAGGAGTGTACTTCGGAGGCACACTTGCTATGGTAATAGCGATAGAACAAGGAAAGAACCGAAACTATTCTTTTATACTCAAGAGGCTGTAGGTCAGATGTCAGAGGAGAGTCATTTTAGCAGGTAGCTCTTTTTGGATGCTGTTTACCATATCAAGGGCGTATTGGGGAGCACTGGCACAGAGGTGGGAATTGTATTCCAGATGAAGTATAATGTGAGCCTTATACAGTAAAAGGATAGCAAGTCTAGTTTACGGGCAGCTGTTTTGCTGGCTGACAAAATGTGGTCAATCCATAAAAGGTTCCCCTAACATAGAAATAGAGTTTGAAAACTTGAGTTCTAAGCCATTCATATTTACAGCAGGAAATGGTCGGTCTTTCTTGGCGGACATAAGGCAACGTGAGTAGATTATTCCTTCCCCATTCAAGGGCACGTTCCAAGTCACTGTTGATTGAGGCTGCCATTTTCACCTTTACCTCCTGTCTAGACCTATTGGATCGGGTTAGTTGGTGAGGAAGCGAGATCATTTATGTACAGCAGGAAAAGTATGGGAGCTATCACTGATCCTTGGGGTACTCCCGCGTTAATAGTAGCTTCTTTCCAAAAGAAGCCATCGACGACAACACGTATACGTCTCTTGTCAAGAAAGCTGGATATCCAAGTGATAAGCGAATCGCATAATCCGAACGAAGTGAGCTCGGCAAGAAGGCACTTGTGCCAAACCTGGTCAAAAGTTTTTGAAATAGCTAAAGCAACAACTACTGTTTCACCGGAACTCTCTAATGTGTTGCATAGAACATAATTAATTGATATGTCTAAGGTCCATACCTAGCTTTTCTTTTTCTGGGAGATATGCAGCTGTTTTAGAAATATTTGATAAAAACTAAAATCTGCCCATAATAAACCTTCCCTCCCCATCGATGGATTTCTCTCAAAATATAATCAGCTCTAATCCAAATGAAAAGAAGCTTAAATACAAAGTTTTAAGCACGTAGGTATTTTCGTTCTGGATTTATCGTGGATACTAACATACATCCACATTCACACACACACACACACACACACACACACACACACCACCACGCAACACTCCACCCCCCCACACCCACACACACACCCACACCCACACT